>JAVSCE010013740.1:0-145453 GCA_032199065.1 Smutsia gigantea | reverse complement strand
GAGAAAGAAAAGAGAAAAAGATGAAAGAAAGAAAAGAAAAGAAAGGGAAAAAAAAAGCCCACCCGGAGTGGATTCTTTAAGGATCCTGTAGGTGTCGCTGTTGCTCCACTATTCCACCACCACGGTCACGCTGCTCTCTGTAGTTCTGGCCGGAGCAGGAATGAATGGGAGGCTGTTGCTCTCTGTGTGAAGTTTTAGTGTGGCTGCCAACTTTTCTCAGTCACCAGCCAAGGGGTCTGAAATTCCCCAGGACTCCCAGCCTGCTGGGCTGAGCGTGCCAGGGCAATGGTGTTCCCTCGCTGGGCCCCCCACCTCTCCAAGACCGCTATAAACAGTGCACGCTTTTCTCTTGTCCCGGGGCACTGGCTGCACGGACCCGGCGCGTTCCCAGCTCAAAACCTGCACCTTCTGCCTGTCCAATGTCCGATGCACTGCGCAATGTGTGTCAGTGCTCCCGGTGCAGATCACCGGGGCTGGTCACTTCGTGGGCCTGTTCTTCCACTCCCTCCCTGCTCCCAATCCTCTCCTCCAGCCGGTGCACTGGGGTGGGTGGGTGCTCGGGTCCCACCGGTTCGCGGCTCCGTATCTTACCCGCCTCGCAGGGTGCTGAGTCCTCTCAGGCGCAGATGCAGGCTGTGCGCTGTGCTATAAATTCTGGTCTCTCTTTTAGGAGTAGTTGTATTTGCTGTATTTTCATAAATTTATATAGTTTTGGGAGGAAATTTCCGCCGCCCTGCTCACGCCACCATCTTCCCGGAACGCCTGCTTCACATTTTTTGTGACATCAGATCTGCTGAAGCCTTCTGCCTACGTCTTGTCTGCTCTTCCTTGGCACCTTAGCTACAGTGGCCTCTTCCGCCTGGGACGCCTTCCGTCTTTGCCTGCAGAGAACTGCTCCTCTGGTTGGTACCTCTCAGGAGAACCTCTCAGCTTGTTGCCAGCTCCCACCCATCGCCCTGCCCCCTAATGCTTCGAGGGCTTCCATGTCACTGTCTTTGTACCTCCTCGGCTGAGCTGTGACCTTCATTGGGGCAGAAACGTTGCCTTATTCACCTCTATACACTCAGTGCTAGTACATGTTCAGCCCAGAGGAATCATTCCATAAATATTTGTTTTGCGGTTGAAAGCGTTACACTTGATTATTCATTAATTCAGTACCTTCAGAAACTCTTAATATACAAAATAATTGATTAGTGTGTTCAAGTGGTTTGCAATTATTGGAGAAAAAGTTTTTAGGATTTGGGGAATGCCACAGCAAAACCAACGATTGCCCAGAATTTCCAACATTTCAGGTTATGGGAACATTCACCAAAGGGTGAACAAGAGAAGGAAAATAGGATCAAATTAGAATCAACCAATTTTCTATTAAGAACAACACTGGAGGGAAATAAAGACAATGTTAACCCTAATAACTAAGTTGAGGTTTGAATTTTGTGGAGATCTAATTTATTCATTCTCCTTTATCTATTCATACTTGAAATACAACTAATAAGTTAAGTCTTGTCTTCTGGTATTACGGAAAAATGCAATGAAGTATGCATTTTAATAATTTCTCTTATATTTATTTTTTTAACATTGTAACCATTTACCCATGCTTGTGCTGGGTATGCACTTGGATATTGGCGAATCAGAGAATTTGAAAAGATTATGCCACATTATGCCAACTCATCAATCAATTCAAGTCAAAGAAACAGTATTACTAGATTTTGTGCGACCAAAAAGCAAGTGACTATTACATTTTTGACCAAACTTTGGGTTTGGCTACTGCAATTACAGAAGGCAAATAGTAATATTCTCCTTTATCCCCAGGAGTGTGATAAACTTTTAGAAAGTTATATGACACTGAAAACCAGTGGGAAAATTGTAAAGTTGGGGAAGTTTGTGTTCTATAGATTTCTCTTCTGGCTTTTGCTCCTTAGGAATCAGGAACCTTCCCCAAAGCAGTCTACATAATCTGTCGTATATCATCTATTTGGATGGCAGCTATTTGTTGACACATTTATCTTTCCAAGTCTTCTTTGGGTTCTTTGGGCATGAAGATCGATTCAGATTAACTGTGTTGTCCACAATGACCACCCCAACTCATGGCACAGATTCGCATTCCATAAATTCTTGCAGAAGAAAGAACAGGAAAAAGAGGATGAAGGCAGTGTGGGAGAGAGGGATGGACAGAGGTAGTAAAGAAAGAGAGTAATGTAATATGAATCTGAGTCATTTTTCCACAAAGTCTCTTAAAGAATTTAAGTCTCATTAACTCTAGAGTGAAACACTGCATCTCTTATTCAGGATTTGTTCATTACCAGTGAACAGAGGAATGGAGTGGCTTCCCAGATCTTCTCAAGTAATGACAGATAAAGTAGTTATTCAAGATACCATTTCATAGGGTGGTTCTGCTGGGAGCCAAGATAGCCAGAGAGAGTACTGATCGGAGCTCAGAGCCTTGTGAAATAATACAAAGGTAACAGGGAAGAAGAAAAAGAAATGAACTAGTTAAAACAAGATAAATATATTTAAAAGCATTTGGGTCATAGGTGTTATTCTGTACAAACCAATTTCCACTGCAGTTCTTATAATCTGTTCACAAGTAAAAGGCTGGTGTTCCTCTTATGCTCTACAGTTGATGCTAATTAACACAGGCTTGAGATGTCTGGGAAAGGGGACAAATATATAAATAAAAACAGTTCAGCAGGCGATAGGGAAAGGTGATGATGTGCATTCAAGACAACTGACTCTCAGTATCAGACCTCGAAATATTTTAAAGGATGTAGAAGGATTGTAAAGGTGTGTTTTCTCTTTCACCAATGACTTTTAAGAACATTTTCATAAGGTGTACCGCACATACCAGAACATTCCTTCCTACATTCTCCTCTCCATAGATAATGACTTATGGAATCATTTGTATTCAAGAAGAGTGGGAAGTTTTAATTAAACACATCTAAATTACTCTACTTAGTGGCACAATTAAGGGTTTCAAAGTAGGTTGTGGGCTGGGAAATACCAGCTCATTTCTCCAGACTACTTTTTGAAAAAGGGAAGACATTGAGATTCTATCAATCTTTCCAGATACTCAGTGGTTGCACTGTTTTCATGGCCTGAAAAGCAAAGTTCAATAGAATGTTCCTGATCTGCATTTGCAGTTGAGGCCAGGAGATAGGTTTAATTAAAACTCAAGTAAAGAAACATTCGACCAGTGCCTAGAAATACAAAACTTGGGGCTAGGCACTGAGTGCTACACAGGGATGAGTATGACTGGTTCCTTCTGGTAAGAAGGCACCTTTCTTTGGGGAGCTTCAGATTTGTGAACTACAACCCTGTATTACCAAGAAGAGTAAGTAAGTACTGAAATAGAGGCAAAATAATAAGCCCTGAGAAAAGAGAGCAAGTAATAATGTCACCTTCACGGTGTCAGGCGGCAGAAGAATGCTTCTGGATGTAGTCACGTTTAATTTAACAGGAAGAATGAGTCAGCATTCAACAGGAACGGTGGCTGGAAAGGGCATGCCACCAAGGTGATACTCTACCTCCTGGACTTCATGCAGGTCTCTTGTTCGAGTATCATCGCCCTACCTTCATCTCCCTGGTTACCCTGCTCGCAAATGTTCCTAACGTGTGTTGCACATAATAAAGTTATAATAAATATATTTTAACCAATTTTGATGAATCAGGGTATCTTTTGGAGGGCAGGGAGGGTGCCCACCTAAATAAGTAAGTAAACAGATTCATTAATTCATTTGAAATAGAAATTTATGCTATAAGTGAAATGCAAATTGAAGATGACATAATCACACAGGAACTAGTTATAATTTTAGAGAACAAGACCAAAGATTATACTAGGAGGCATTTTAATTAATATCCTTTTACTAGTTTTCCCTAAAACAACATACCTATTTCACTGACTTGCCAAGATATTTTATATAAAGTTCAACTAACAAGGATAGGTAAAATGCATGTTTTATAAAATATTTTCATATTCTGAATTTAGCAAACTGATTCACTGAAGTGGGTGAATGGCCTAAGAAACTATGTAAATGAATTCAAAGTAAAAAATAAAGGAAAAATATATGAAGTAATTTAAGTACAAAGCAATACATGGTTAGTAAAACAATTAGAAATTTTAAAACCCAATAAATTGAAAGTCTCCTATAATCCTACCACTCCAATTATTTTTCCACTAATTCAATCATTCTTGAAAAAATGCTTTTAAAATACGTTAACAGTCTATAATAATTTAGTCATTTCCTAACAGTTGAAATAAAGATTATTCTTGGCTTTTGCTATTATATAAAATGCTACAATGAATACCTTTATTTATAAGTATTTTTTTCACTGTTCAGATTACTTTTTAAGGATAAAATGAATTAGGATAATGAGTAGTCATATAATTATATTCAGAAAGACAGTTTTCATTCACTCTTATTCTAGATTATTTTCTAATACATTTAAAGGGCTTGGCACAGGTGTGGGAGGTCGGGGATACTAGAGTCATGTGGACTCAGTATTCTGTACATATTGTTTTAGTCGTAACACTATGAGGGTCTTGCCATTTAACCTTGTATCTCAGAGCATGGCCTGGTGCCTGGAACATAGATAAGTTCTTAATGTTGTTGATGGAGCTGGGTCAGTGCTAATTCAAGCATCTACAACAACCCTGCAATAAAATATGCTATAGAAACATATTAGTGCCACTCAAATGTAATTAGAAATATTCCTTTGATAAATATCTTAAATACATGATTTGATTGCACAATTTTCATGATGATGAATACATCTACTCTACTATTGGATCTTGAGCACAATTTAAATGGGGAATTCAAATGATTAAGTTTAGATATGTCTAATGGTCACTTTAAAACTGACACTGGTTAGCTATGAGCTGTGATCATGTATCATGCCGGAACATGAAATATACATTTGCAGAGTGAATCAAGAGTTAATCAAACCAGACCTCTGGTTTGAAACAGAATCAAAAAGCACAGCAATGAACAGGACCTGTGGTGGTGAATTACAGGAACATAGTTTTATGACTGAAGCCTGAAGACAGTATTACAGGTAAGGGAAAAAGATAAAATGTGTACATGCTGCTATAAAAGGGATATGTAACCTAAAAACTAGGATGGAAAGTTAAAGATTAGGTGGAAAATTTTGTAGTATGGATAATAATAAAACAGCAATCACAGTTACCATGTATCAATTGTTAACTGTATGTCAGGCACTGTGCTAAGCACCTTATTTACATTAACTCAGTAGTTGCCTCCATAGCAATTCGATCATAATGTCTGGGGATAGGGCCCAAGGATCAGTAATTTTTAAAGCTCCCCCAGATAATTCCAATCTGTAGCAACACCTGGTTATTCAATGACCCTGCAAGGTAAATATTCCTGTTACTCTTTCTACCTTATTAAGTGGAAACTGAGTCAAAGAGAAGTAAAGTAACTTTTCAAATAGCTGCAAAGTGGAGACATGCATCCAGGTGGTGATTCCAGAGCCCTTAATCTTGGACCAATGCAGGGCCTCCCCAAGGCTTTAATGCCATTTCTAATGACTAGCTTTGGTTTTTATGACTTAAAAGAAATTTTCAGTGCATTCTGAAAAACGGTCATTTTAGGAGGGCATAATCTATTCCTATGTGGTTTACATCCTACTACATCTGTGATACTGGTCTCCCTGGGTAGTGCCTATCTTGACCTTTCACAAGGTTGTCCAAACTTGCACTTCTCTCTGCGCCAATTCTTTAATTCCCCAGATGTTACGACTCTACTGATCTTTAGAGCCGATCCAATTCCATGTCTGGGAATTGGCTGCATTTTCAAAAGAACAGGGCCGGCAGTAAATCAAGTCAGGGCAAACACTGAGGTTCTTCCGGTTATGAAGGTCTATTCACAGGGTCCAGATTTTGACTGTTAATTTGTTAGATGTCAATTACTTAGGTTTCTTTTGCTTAGCCTCTGCTTCAGGCTCCTAGCTTCTTATATATCTTTTCTACTTTCATTCTAAACTTAAAGTCATGTTAAATAATTGGACTTCAGAGGTCTAGGTTTTCCACTTAGCTTTGGCCACTCCCATGACTGTAGGCAAGAGCCTTGTAATCTCTTAACGGACTAGTACATCATATGACATTCTCAACGGACTTTGAAGATCTGCTTGGCTGAATTTGTGGTTCTTTGGCACTTCATTGTTCTGAGTTTAAGTATGTACTTCCGTGGCCTGCTCATTTATTTGCAGGCCTTCAGAGCCATCATGACCTCTGGTTTCTAAGTCCATCATGAACTTGTTCTGTGAGTGTCATGTTGGCATGGGCAATCTTGGTCATGGTATCCTGGTCCAAGCAATTGCCTTTCAGCTCTAACTTGAACGGTGTAACTTCTCTGGCTATTTCATTCCCCCGAAACAACTGTGTATCTAGTGCCAGGGCAGATTTAATAACCTAGGCACTTGGGTCTGAGGAACCACATAGACGTGGGACCCTCCTGTGGAGGACGCATTTTCTTCCATAGCTGCTTTATTTCCTAGATGTATTCATAACTAGGGCACAGGTAGCAGTTCCAAGAGTTCCCGTTTCCCTGCAGGGAACCTGTGCCCCTAGCGGTGGGCTCACACATGCCCATCCACGGCTGCACTTGAACCAGCCCACTGCACGCTTCAACATCCCAGGCCCCACCAAGAGGCACACGCAACTGACAGGGGCAGTCAGAATCTACATTAACAACCTAGTGGCTTATAAACCTTCAGGTTTCTTCTTTATCTGTGAAAAAAGAAATTGTTCTGTCACTAGAAAACCCAATTAGGGAAAAAGAAACTGACCGCTTTAGCTTCTACAAATTGTTTCTGAAGGACCTAAACAGGGCTTAATAATAATGGATTTTATCTGTGTCCTAACCTGGCACTGCTATTTTTTCCTAAAATGGCAAATTCAAGGCCAGGTATAACTTTTCCATTTCCTAACATTATATATGTATATATAACTGAGGGTCAGATTCCCCAGAGGATGACAGGTGTTCAGGGCAAGTGCAGGCAACTCGGAGGAAACCTGGCAGTAGGGCTTGGAGGCAGGAGAGTTCCCCAGCCCTAGGTCCAGGTCAGCCCCAGCATATATATGGATTTTGCTCTTCTGGGGTTCAGAGCGCTCAGGCACTGAGTGTTCAGAAGGTTCTGACTTCTAGGAACCTAGAGTCCAACTCCCAAGAGGTTTGAGGGGGTAGCTGTGGCCCCGCAGTGGCATTGTACAGCCATAACCTGAAGGCAGCCTCATTTTCCACCCACCCAGGTGCTGTTGGCACTCAGGCCTCTTGTAGGGGCGCCTGGAACCAACCAGGGCAAGAATGATGTCCTGGAGGCCGGGCCACACCAGCCACGGCACACGGCCACTTTACAGTCATTGCAAGGAGGTTCAGTGTTGCTTTGATGGATCAAGAGAACTCAAAACAAATCCTTTGACATTTGAATCTAAGTTTCACCTTTTCTGCCCTCTTCATGATGTTAATATAGCAGACTTTGAACATTTAAAGTCATTATATTCTAGGCTTCCAAAAGTTTCCAAATTTTTAAATAATATAACACAGTATTTTCTCCAGAACGTATAGTAGAGTGCCCCGAATATTAAAGTGACTTCCTCAGACATCAGAGTGGAGTAAAAACAAGTAGGAACAACAAAATTTTGTTGCTGATGTCCCACAGGCTCACTTTAAGTGACTATTTCCTGTATGGAGGAAGCTACTATTCAAGTGTGCCTCAGTAAGGTTATAGGTCACCACATGTCACTGACCTTCAGGGCCTTTCCAAGTGTAAACTCCATGAATGTCAAGGGTCCGTAACGAAGTAATAGCTCTAGCAAATGATTTTGTTCCCCAAATGAAAAAGAAACTAGTGACTCCAAGACAGGGTCTTGTCCTGTGAGCTGAGGGCCCCTAGTGGTCCCTATAGTAATAACTCCTGAACAATAAGCCTTGTCTGGAGAATGAATACTTCAAACAACATTTTTAGGACACATGTATATGCTGCTGTACACTTTAAAAATGCAATTAAAGGCTGAAAATGTTACTATGGCTATCTGTTATCTTCCATTTTTTTTCTGTTAAATGATGACCCAAAACACTGTCACCCACTGGAGAGAGCAGGATGTTTTGATGTCACTCAAAAAGGTTTGTAACCCTGCTTTAGATAATCATCTCCAGGGCAGTTACTCTCTTTTTGATAAGTGCCATCTCAAATAGCTGGGGCCCACTGAGAATAACAGAAATGTTGTCTAGAACTCAGTCAGTAACAGAATTCTATTATTTCTAAATAGTGCACTTATTTTTATTGCAATTAGTTTTAGGGAAAAAGCACTGACCTATAAAGGAGAATTTGCAGCCTTTGACCAAATACCAAATGACACAGTCACTAAATGAAGTGGCACTAAATTATCAAGTGAGCAAATTTATTCACACTGAAACTTTGCTTTTCACTATATTGTGGAACCTGTAAAATGCAAAGCTACATGGGATACCAGGCTCCACCTCAACCAAAGTTTTAATTCATGCTTCAAAAAGTTCACACACACACACTCTCTCTCTCTCTCTCTCTAGAATTATGTCATGGCTTGGCTCAGCTGTGCCTATGCAGAAACCCTTTCATCCTTCTGTATTAACCATCATCATTATTTCATTATTCAAATATTCCCTTAGATTGCCTGATTTCCAGTGTTAGTCTCTTGGGGCAGTCAGGCAAATATTTCTTTAACAGAAAGACAGTGATCTAGAATTGATGAAAATTTCTTTTTTTCCTTCTAGTTTTGCCCTTCCCCACACCTAAAATAATATCAAACAGCACTTCAAGTTTCAGAAGAGGGGTAGGCAAGACTTCTCAGAAAACACCGGGCCCAGGATGGCCACATCACGACTCAGGTTCTCATGCAGTATCAGAGGATAGCTAGTGAGAAACACGGTGATGTCCTCCTTGCAATCAGTTAAAACTGGGTAACGAATTTTCCTATCAACATGTTCCGAAAGACAGACACGCATGAACGCTTGAAACGCGCAGAAATAATGTACTCTTCAATCAGATACACAAATATACTTAAGAAAGAGAAGTTTTATTAGGGCAATTTCACTTTATTTTTCCATACAGCAAAGTCAACTACTGCAGTAATAATAAAATAAGCATAAAACAAATTGCAGCCCAAGACAAAAATACATAATTTGAAGCAACTACAAGCAGAAAGTAAGTTGTGGTTACATAATAGTAAAAACCAAGCAAATCTGTCCTTTCAGCAGATGAAGGCGGTAGGGTTGCTGATAAGTGCAAGGGTATAACCAGCTGAAGCAAAGGCTGGATACGTTTATTCATTAAACAAGTGCCCATTATCACATTTGCTATTTCAAGTGCTTCTGAGTTGAAAATTAAAACCGTGAAATTTGAACTGTGTTGTACCTTTTCACCTGCTGAAAGAACAGGCTCCTACAGCAATTAAAACAATCACATAACAACTATAGCTACGGTGTACTGTTTGGTTTGCCTGTTCATGGTTGAAATTTTGTGAAAGTCAATACTTGTTTTGAAGGATTTTTGTGTGTGTGAACAATAAACCACTGAAATTGGCAGAAACTGATTTGAATAATATATGTCCTTAGTATAGTTCTTTCTCTCTTTTTTTTTTGTTTGTTGAAGTTTTAAACATGCAGTCATTTTGAAAAAAATGTAAGGAATATTTGATCCATGATTTCACCTTAATGGTTGAAGTACCTGCTGCTATTTTTGGTAATGATCTTCAGGCAGATTTGGCCCAATGGAGATTTTGTCAGTCATGAGATCTCGGAAGGATGGCATATCTTTCCAGCTGAAAAAATCCTGGCAAACTACAAGCTGTCCACAAAAAGCAAAGCAACATGTCTGAAAGGGTATGGAGTGCTAACTCTGTGCCACTTTTGCAAGCAATTTTGCTCAGTCTGTCATTTTATTAGCCTTAACAAAACTCCTTGTAATTATAGACGTTTTTATTCAAAATAAGATCTTACTATTATACAGGTTTCTCTCTTTTGACTATATACAGAAGTGCAAAAAGTCAACCTTCTCTCTAGACGTTCCAACATGCTAAATTGCAGCATAATCAACCCTCAAGAGTTTGCACACACGCTATAATTCTTATTACGTAAACTTTGAGTATTTGGATTATCAACAAAAAGTCCCTTGTTCTATTTATTGATTATGCAGCTTATTTATAACAAGGCCTGATAATCAGGGATTTCAAAAATATTAAACAATACTTTAACATTTGAAATGGATACAGTAGAAAATAAATTTTATTCTAATATCTAGGATCTAGATCTTCTTATAATAACTAATTACAAACAAAATAAATCATCAAAATATTACTCAATTGTCTGCCAGGATTGTTGCGATAGCAACAACTTAACTTCTTACTTAGCAATGATTATATATTTATAAGATATCCATATAAAAGATCTTTGTTCTTTTAATGAAAACTAGACAAGAACTAACAATGACTGACATTCTTACACTTTAATATTAAATCAGTAAAATAGAAATCATTTAGTTAACAATAATACGAATATTCATGACACTACATGTAATTCAAAACTGAGTATGTTATGAAGGAAAAACTAATTTTTTTTGTATTTTGAAAAATTCATCAGTAAAGTCTAATAAAACAATAGTCTATAAACTGAAATGGTATTCAATTGTTAATAGAAAATGAAATCTAATAAATGTAGGAAATGAAAAACTACATTTTAACAAGAAAAATAAGTAATATTCTATAATGTAACTAACTACAATAACATGTGAAGTCACCATTACTCTCTTAACATGATTGAAATTACATTGGTATGGGTTCCAACCCGTAATGTAATAATCTAAGGCTTTAATAGATGTACAGTACAATCAGTAAAATCAACACATCAGTCTTATATTAGAAAGCATCTCTCTCAAGCATAAAAACTTGCAGTAAACTTGGAAGTATGGAAAGTTCTATAACTGAACTTTCACTTCTCCCGTTCCATACTATAACTACCAGTGACCTGGCCCCTACTTCAGCAGTGTGTAGAGCTGCTGAACAGAGCAAAAATATCCTTTACTAGCTGCAACATCCAAACCACAAAAAAGGAATTCCTTTGGATGAATCCATTCTTAAAAACTGAATGCACATCTATTTTTTTTAATTTTGTAAAAGGCTTTCTAAGGCTATAAGCAGTTAATCTGAACAAAACAAAACAAATCACATATAAAATTCACCCATGTACTTATTAACCCACCCAATTCCTTGGTTAATTAAACATTTCCCATTGTCATATTTTGGTTTATCATGCATCTGATGACAGTGCTTTCTTCTTTGTTTAGAGTCACTATTTTCAATGTGACTGTGATGAAGCATTTCAGCAAATGTGAAACCATTTTTGCAAAGCATTTATAGTCTTTTGACTTTTGACAGAGCTATAAATAGAAGCAAAATAATTTCCTCAAACTTTTTTTGTTATCGTGTCTCAGAAATGGCATATCCCTTTTGAATAACAGGTTATACAGTATAGTATGCATAAATATTACACTATAATGCATTGAAAGAATTTTACATCTATTATATTTATCTCCAGTAGGTGTGAGTTATCTGTATTGAGACTGTGTTGTGCTGTCTATTATTGTTACTGCAAAGTTAAATCGACCATTTCTGAGACAGCTTTGGTTTCAAAAAAAAAAAAAAGAGAATGGTGCCCTTTGACTGATTAGTAATAGCAAATAAGCAACAAAATGTGGCTCTGAAAACATAACACTGAAGAAATAATACTCTAATCTGATGTACAGTCTATGGCACTTCATGAGAATCCTTAACAACATGGTACTTAAAGCCATGATGTGCTTTAAAAGATACACAGTTGTGGTTTTGCTTGGCACATTCATCTCTGTCAGATCCCTCCCTCACCACTTCTTAAAATCTATTACATTAAAAATATTACTCTTAAACAAAAATGACTGTGCATGCACGCTCTCATCTATAATGGCAATTTTAAATACAAGGTGCACCTTTGTTATTTGTAAACCTTGAAAGAAATAAACTTATTTTTAAAAAATTATATCTTGGTCTACAGACGTACCAATACATAATAGAATCATGGTTACACCATAGTCTGTCTTTTCAAGATGGCATGAATATATAGGAAACTAATCAGATATGCATATTTTAATGCATAACTGTGCTAGAAAAGAAAGACAATGTTGTTCTTTGAGACGGGAATATTACCTCAGCACAAATATCAATTAAATGTACAAAGTGTATAGGCAACAGTGTGCAGTGGATTTCCATGTTGTCTTGTCTTCTGGTTAACATGCAATATGTGGATGTCTTGTGGCTGAGGGGTTTTTGTGTGTGTTGCTTGAAGGTATATACAATATGGCTAATGACCTTGTCCTTTACTCTAACCAAGCACACTGTCCTTTCCTCTTTAGTATGATCTACGAGGGAAAAAGAGATAATCTTTGTTAAAACAGATAATATTTAAAAGCAGTTCCTGGTACATATTTAAAATGAAAACTGTATTTCTTGATTTAAGTGTGAACATGTATATCTTCATATAAAAACAAAAAACAAGTATAAATGGATCTCAATTTATCATCTTTATGAGAATAAAATGACATGCATGCTTAATAAAGCTGTGGACTCTGCTCAAATATCACTCAATGCTAAGTTAAAAGTATAAAACATTTGCAGAATCAAGGGGCATAATACAGTATAACTCTTTTTAAGCACTATTGTTGTGGGGCAGAATTTAAACTCAATTTCTCTTCTAAAGTTTAAATAAGCTTCAAGAGTAATGATATGACCTACAAAATTAAAATCCATGCAACAATAACTCCTATTAAACACAATTCATTATATTTGGGTGAGTGATTAGCACAGCGTGTGTTTAGAAAAAAAGGAGGATGATATTTTAAATAACTGTTTTGGATAATTTAAAGTTTGGTGTTTTTTTTCCCCTAAAGCCAAGAAAAAAAAAATCATTCCTATGCTCCTAACAAATTAAGGTTGAGTAGATATTACAATGACACCTGTGAATTAATAGTTAGTTTTTACATGAAATTTATTATCAGAGAATCTTTACATTATTAAAAGAAAATACAACAAAAATCACCATTTTGCTGCCCTCAAAAACCTGTTATAGCATTGCAATTTCTCATGAAAATGAACAATCATTTGTTAAATAACCAGAACATTAAGCGTCAAAGTTTCAGTGCAGACAAATCCATTGGTTTGCTAATTGATGGACTTATGGTCATTTGATATCATTTTTTTCAACCTCGATTATTGCTAAGAAATGGAACATATTTATATTTATATATCCCAAACATACCCAATTGACTATATAACTTGAAACAGATTTTTTTTCAGCATGTGCAAAGGAGAACTCTTCCTCCAAACCTACATATTATGAAGTAATATGCTCATTAAAAAATATGGCTATTGTTCAGAATAATTTTTTATTATAACATTGAGAAAGCTTATGGAATAGACAAAATGCAATATCAATAGTTTATTCATGATTGCAGCATGACAGGTAGTATTTTCTCAGACTGAGTCCCTCGTGTTTTTCTTATATGGCTAACAAATTTTGTCTATCCTCTTCTTCTGCATTGGCTTAACCTGTGTCCAGCTCTTACTAAATATTACTAACATAAGGGCTTCTGAATTGGTTCCGTATCACCATCCCCTGACCTGAAATACTGTCCCTTCTTTTGCAAGGCCTTTATTCCTCCTTTCTCTCTAATAACCTTCATTGTCCAAATTCACTTATTTTATGATATTGAGAAGAGCTGCTCCTCCACCTTTGCTCCAAGAGAAATTTGTTCAACCCTCTCGTTAATATAGTGTACTGACATTTATATCTTATCTCATCGACATGGTAACTGACACACAGTAGCACCACAATATCATTTGCAAATGTGTTCAAAGGAAGCAACAAAGAATGGTCACCCATCTTATTTACCAGATTCCATTTTCAATGCTGTGGTTCTTTTTCAATAAAAAAATAAATACCTAAGACACTTCGGAGCACATATGATAACTTGAACACATGCACATTGAATAAAACATATCCTCCAAGGATGAAAAATGGCAAGTATCTAAGTCAATGCGTCTGAAGGCAAACCATAAGACTTCCAACCACTTTTGACCAATGGCAACATTTTCAGAATTATATGATACTCCACAGTGACTCTTTTGAAGTACTTAAAGCACCCTTGGATATGTAGGTGTGTGTGTGTATGTGTGCATGTGAGTGTGTACATATATTTATTGAAAGTCAGGCTGTGTATTCTAATGACCCTGTGTAGTGAAACCTGAAATGGGTTCATAGTCTCACTTAGGATTTGGCAAAAAAATTCAAAAATGAAATAAATGATGATCTACCCCAGGGCCCAGCAAACTATTGCCTATGAGCCAAATCTTGTCTGCTGCCTGTAAATAAAGTTTTGTAAATAAAGTTTTATCAGGAACACAGCCACACCCTTTCATTTTTACATGTTGTCTGGCTGCTTTCCTGTCACAATGGCAGAGCTGAGTGGCTGCAACAGGAAAGACTGGCAATAGAAACTATATGGCCCACAGCCAAAAATATTTACTATCTGGTCTTTTAAGAAAGAGTTTTCCAACCCCTGATCTATGTATGCCTTCTATTTAGTTTTAAGTCATGTTTTTTTTTCTTCACACTTGTGTTTATTTCTAATATAAAGTAAAAGAAAAATTTATTTTCTTAAAGTATTATGTATATTTAAGTGATATTAACATATTTATTATAAATGTATGATGAACGTTCCTTATAACCCATCTAAGATAAAAAATGTGAGCTCTCTATAAATAGTTTCTCTGAAATTTTACAATACTTTCTTAAGTGCATTACACAATTGTTTTCTTTAAAAACCACCACAAATATATACTACATATTAGATAATGAACTTACTGTTTAGTGATGAAAATTCTACATCTGGGTAACATACTTGTGGCTAGTCAGATGTTCGGCAGATATTATGGGTATCTAGCAAATAAAAAATTATTCAATGAATGATCCATGCAAGCAAGCCAACAATCAAGAGATGAAAACATTTTAATATTATGTTTTTTAAGAAAAGTGAAATTCAGTTGTGAGGTGATAGTCCTTATCTGGTCAACATAACAGTAAGTTAATGTAAACTTAATGCCAAAGTAGCAACTCACTTTTTAAATCTTTGTGTTAAATACTATTCTATAAATGTTATCAGTTTTTAGGAAGTAAGAGAAGTAAAACTATCAAAAATTCATGCAGAGCAGTAATTGAAAGAAGCCCTTTTTGTTGGCCTACACACACACACCTGTGGTTTCAGCTATTCAGTAACCCAGAAGTCAAAGTAGGAAGTGTCTTGCCTATTTTTGTGCAACCAATTTCTACCACTTTTGTTCAACTTAATGGTTTCTAACTTTTTCCCCAAATTAAAAATACCAGGTAAGAATTATAAAGGAGTATTTCAAAAGAACCGGATAAGAACGTAAGTTTACTTGAGTACATATTTCTGAATCATAATAGCACATTTTATTGTATTTTAAATGGGCAAGAGAATTTAAATACTTGAGAGAAAAATACAATAAGAAACCAATATAGAAGTAACTTATTTCAGTAGTCCCAAAAGCCAAGAGCTTCCAATTTGTAGCCTGATTCTCCTCCCACCCAGAATTAGGGCTGCTAACCTAGGAGAAGCAGCACAGTAGAGTAAGACTATTGCAGCACTGAAAGCTTGGGCTCTAACACCAGTGACCCCTTTCCTGGCTGTGTAACCTTGAGCAAAGCACTTAACTACTTTATGCTTAAGTTTCTTCATCTATAAAATGGCACTAATCCCATTTCATCAAGGTTCATGGGAGACGAGTAAAATCACATACATGAAGGCATTTTTTTGTTGTTCAATTTAGATGTCCTAGACTAATTCAACATATTACAATCCACATCTGGAATGTAAATTAGTATGTCTCTACTTTATTTCCATTTCTCAGCTGACATCTTTACACAATTTTACAGCATTGGCAAATGGCACGAAAATGTGCTCCAAGCATAATGAAGCTTCTCATACCATTTTTCCTGCTGCTGCAGGACAGGATGTTGCACCCAACAGTGTAGCAGCATCAAGGATGGGGCTGTTGAAACATACCAAGGACCTTCAACACCAATCGATGCAGATGAAGGGCCAGCTATAAACTTCTGCATGCATGCAGGCTGCATTTTGTGGCATCAGCTATTTCCAGCATTGCTAATGTACTGTAGGCATATACATATCTATGTATATGTAGATATAATATATGTGTGTATATATATATCCATTCCCTTTTCTTTCTTTCCATTGTAAAAGAGTATGAAGACCCAAGATTATGCATGAAATGGTCACAGCACAATGCAAAAAGTAAAGTGTCCCCTACAACCCAGATGGCCAAAGGCATGTTGAAATTTGCTTTGCTATAGTTCCGCTTACACCAGCAATTCCAGAGTCATAGATGGTACACACACAGGGTTTGGCATCATTGGTCTGTACCATAAATGGACTGCACTGAATCCATTAAGAAGTTTCTGCCATAGATTACTTACTAACATGCCACATATGCACAATCTAGCATTCTTGTAAATGAGTCTGATGTGTTAGCACAAATCCAGGGCTATTTTGACAAGCTCTGGGAAAAACTAATGATTCTTTGCCAAGAATGTTTAAAGCTTGTCTGAAACTTTAAACTATATCTATTTTGTTATGCTGCTTCTGA
The DNA here is from genome assembly GCA_032199065.1 of Smutsia gigantea. Lineage (NCBI taxonomy): Eukaryota > Metazoa > Chordata > Mammalia > Pholidota > Manidae > Smutsia > Smutsia gigantea. Next base: position 128,691 of record JAVSCE010013740.1, on the reverse strand, counting down.
AAGATTTAATGACTGTACTTATGGCTTACAGCTCTTCTTCAACAGTGCCTGGCTCATTGCAGAAACAAGAGTGTCTGCTCCTCATAGGAGTAACTACATACTCAGATGGCTTTTAATCGGGCTTCTTTCTCTTCCTAAGGGGCAACATGTTAATTGCCATCCAGTACTGGTTCTTTTGAGATTTATTTGGCTACATTTGACTTTAGTCTGTGGGTTATCTGAAATTTGATTTTGCTCCAAATTTTTTCATATGCTATTCACCTTATTATCAACTTTGCTTTCATAACAAATATATCTATATATTAAAGCCAAAACCTACCTTCCACAAGTTTGACTTTGATTCAACCAGTGTTTTTTACAATTTTAAATAGGGTCAGAAAATGCTGGCTAAACCAATGATTAAAATTTTTAAATTTTAAATATTTTAATAATCATTTTCATAGTCTTATACATGATAAAATTTAAATTACTGAAACAGATTTCTTTTACTTAAAAGTATCCTGGGAAACTGTTGCTCCATAAACTTGTATGGAGCACAGAACAGCTCAATTCACCATATTTGATAACATTTTTTTCCCTTCATAACTCTCCTCATAACACTCATGTTGAGCAATTATAGAAATAAGAGCACTTAGGATTTTTTTTTCCCACTTAAAATGTTGAAAGTCAGAACTTGGACACACATTTACTTTGAATATGCAATCCGTTTATCAAACAAGTAAAACTATAATGAATTTATAACAAACTATTTACAAGAGTGGTCATTTGTGGCATATGTAACACGTTTAAATATTTTGCTTTTTATTAAGAATTGAGGGAAGAACTGAGAAACTGTATACACTAAATGTTTTAACAAAAACCTTAAAATGACCTACATTTTTGATTGGTTAAAATACCTGCATGATTGGTCGAGACCGAATGAGAATTGCTTGTGTAAAATCATTTTAGTAGCTTTAGAAATGGAGCTGCGACAACTCTGGAGCACTTATAAATGGCATAAAAGCATTCTGCTGCTCATCATAGAGAGAATGTGTAGGCCAACAAGAGGTATCTTTGAAACCCCATGCTATTAAAGCACCCTCTACAGCCCTCACGTACACACGATTCCCACTGACCTCAATGGGACATCCTCGTGCATAAGGGCTGTTGGACTGAGCCCTATTAGAGTTGGTTTTTAAGAAACAAAGCTGTAAATTAGCAAACCTGGTTGGCTGTGGCTGTTGCAGCGAAGGGAACACTTGTGGCAGATGTTGTTGCTGCGGACACAGTGGCTGGCGTAGCACCGTGCACCATGGGAACTTTCGGAGGGAAAATCATATAAGCAAACATACAGAAGAGTGTAGCAATATGGAAACCATGGCAGCATGGAGGAAGTAATTGGGCATTTACCACAGCAATAAGCCATGTGACAGGATATCATCACCAGCGAGTGACATGCAATCACAGCGCAAAGCGGGACAACATTCCAGGAGAGAAGGGGAAGGGGGATGAAAGAGGAAAAAAAAGGGGAAAAAAAGCTTGTTACCATCAAATCAAGAAAATCGACACAAATAGGCTTAATTGCTAAGTCAAACACAAGAATTTTATATAGTGTTCACAGTCACACATTCAAAATCTAAGTCAAAATACTGGTATTTACTTCACACATACAGTCATCTGTTTGAATGAAATTATTTTTTCTTATTTATGATTACAAAAATATACAGTATATTACTTTTATGAGATAATTTTTTTTTTTACACACCAGAACTCATAGTCCAATCAAAATCCACCAAAGGTGACTAAAGGAAAACTTGTGTGTAAAGAAAACATTTATGTGAGTCCATGTCAATTAAATAGAAAATGGCATTTAATTGACAGGTGTTAGTAAAAGGGAAATGGACTTGCCCAATAGATATAAGTTAAACTTAGCAGTGGATTTTGAGGGGCTGTGAGATGCACCACAGGTTTAAGATAATCAAGAAACAAAGCTGGCACCTACCAACACTTGTAGCGGGTGTCATGCACAATATTGAGCCTGCCCATCATGCATTGCAACAGGAAGGTGGATTTGAAAAGGGAAAAGAATTAAAACATCCCATCACACGTGTAATTAGGAAATTCATTTGAACAAAGAAGAAAAATTGTTATTATGGGAACAGTGGCATGTAACTGTCAGCACAATCAAATCATACAATAGCACAGTGATCAATTAGAACTAGTCTCAAGTGAAGAATAAAAGCCAGTTTAACTGTGTGCTGGTACACTTTGTTTCTCCTAATTGCTGCCTATAAATAAAAGTATTTTGGCAATAGTTTAAACCTGCTTAATTAATTATTTAAAAAATAATATTGCAACTTGTTTTCTTTTAATCTGGTTGCTAGCCATCTGGCAGCTTTGCTATTTCTGACTTAACATGAATGTATTAACATTTTCTTTATATTGAGCACATGTTAAACAATTAGAGAAATTATTATTAAAATGTTAAATAATTCAATGCAAGAAACTGACTTAACTATGTAATGAAACCAAAACATTCATTTTTATTCCCTTGGTTTTATTTCCCTGTTCACTGTAGTAGCAACCATGTAGACATGGAAAGGGCTGTGATCACCCATACAAGAATCTGACTTGGAGGAATACCAAGCAATAAATTTATGCATAGAGAGAGAGTGAAACTTCTGAATCGCCTTAGTTTGGAATTTAAATTCAGGATAAACATTTAGAGGGGGTATACTTTCTTGTAAATCTCAGATTGGTTCACATAGTAGGCAGCTGGGAAAACAGACTGGTTTTCATTGCTGGTTTTAGAACCTGAGGACTTCTTTAAATAGCAAATGTTCTACAAAATTTCACATATGAAAAAATGTTAATTAGACTTCAATAAAAACCTTGAACGGGAGATAAGAAGACACATACTACCACATACGGGGTGTTAGCATTACTGTTCATAATTGCCTGTGATGTTAAAATAAATATTACATATATAGTTCCTGTTCTCTTTGACATATAAACACTGAAAAGTCTAACTCATTTTACCAAGTACAGGGCACTTTCCCACATACAAAACTACTGTTCTATGAGATTACTTTAAAATTCTAGGTTTCAAAATATAAAATGATTTTGTTTTTCTATCTAAATCTTGGCGCATCCTATTTAAACACTTGCAGCATTTGGTATGAACATTTGTTAGAAAGGTATCTGCCAACTGAGTCTTGTCAGGAATGGCACTCTAAAACAAAGCTGCCATTGAGAAACACGGATTACTTAACTGGCATCCTTGTAACAGCTGCAATTAGTCTGTTATCACAATGAGACTGTGGGCACAATGATCAGGGATTACACTCTGTAACGCAGCCAGGGAGGCATCCTCTCAGGAGGAGTTATATCACACTGATAGGCATTACTTAACACTCTGAAGAGCTGTCATTTGCTACGACTACTGAGTCCAAGACTTGTGAAGGACAACAAAAACAGACTAGTGATGACAAAGACATTAATCTGAGACAGGAGAGCAAGCAAAATTGAATGCTGGGTCTAGAGCCTGTGCAGTCGTTATCCTCTAAAGGGAGGGCGGGAGGACTGGGTAAGAGAATGAAAAGGTGAAGGACAAAGAGTAACAAAGTACTTAAAGAATATCAAAGTCAGTTTAAATATTGTACAGGTTGTTTTTAATTTATTTATTTTTATGCCGCAATTTGCCTATTATATTTCATCCCATGCATACTTAAATTAAGCCTGCACATGCTGAAAATGAGTTAACCTTTTCCTCGCTCTGGGAAACCCTACAGCTTTTACGATTGGAATTTTAGTTGGAGTTATCATCATACCATTATAACCAATGCACACAGTTTTGAGAGGGGTTTGCAGCAAATAAACATAAGGCAGCAATGGAAACACTAGCCAGGGTGCAATAACTCACAAACAGGAAGACATGATGCTGTAGGACCCGCTTACCAAAAACAAAATTTGCTTTAAAAATGACCATAACACCCATCTTTACATCAAATGGGTTGATTTACTAATAATGATGCACAAATAGCCAATACAAAATTTTCCAAGGCAAAATTTAAGTGCATGTTATCTGTCAATTTAAATTTCCCCTATAAAGATTACTGCATAGCAGAATAGTGTGTTTCTAAGGTATGCATTAGTTTAATTACATGACTTAAAAAAATTTTTAATTGGCCTACATGAAGATGCAGGAAAAATAACTAAGAAGGTTATTTACAAATGAGATGTATGCAGTAGAAGGAAAAGTAGAAGAGAAAAAATTATAATGGAAATTTGGCTGGGGGTTCAAAATTTAGATATGGTAATTCAAGCTTATTTAGGTATATTATGATAAGAAATATAAAGCTGATTTTAGGTGTTCCGAAAATAATTTGTATCATATAAGACAAAAAACTAACAATCATCTGAATCAGTTGATTCTCAAAATTGATATCCAAAGAAGCCAACAGCTTCATGTAATTTACTTCTTTTTATTTAGTATACTAAATTCCATTCTATTACTTATCGAATTCAAGAAACAACAAATTAGACAGTGCTTACTACATTCCAGGATTTATTCTAAACTTTTAGACCTGCCTATAAAAGTGCTACCAGAGAATGTTTTATCAAATTGTTTAAACTCATTTAAACATAACCCTACAAAATAATTCCATTATCCCTATTTTACAGCTGAAAAAATCAAGGTGTAGAGAGATTATACTTATGGTAAAGCTGGTTTAAACTTCGCAGCCTGATTTGTAATCACTATACTAAGTTTCAAGTAAACTGTCTGCATTAATTTCACTGATTATAATAAAGTGATGACAAGCTGGACATCTTTTTTTTCTTTTCTTTCTGGAAAAACAACCCCATCCTCCTGCATCTCCCTCTCACTTCCACCCTCCAAGAAAGTTTCCTGGCTTTTGGTTTCCTTATTTCTGGTAGAACTGCAACAAAAAGCTGAAGCTGCTTAATGCAAATTTAACTATGGATCTTTTCAAATCATAAGCTTACACTGATTGAGGGCAATATGCTAGGAGGAGGGAAGTGAGGTGTGCTTCTGAGGGTGGCAGGTAGGCAAAAAAGGTGAGGGAGAGCAGAGAAGAATTTCACAAGACAGAAGAGATGGGGTGGTCTACAGGGTCCATGCGTAGTTGTGATGCAGCCTGCTTTTTTCTACCACAGCCCTGTGGGCAGCAGGCTGTCAAGGGAATGGACTGCATGTGAGGGTAAGGGGCTTCAGTAAGGATGCTTATACCCAAAACAGCCACAGTACTGCTGGAGTACCTTCCTCCAAGAGATCTTGTAAACCTGGACAGTGATCACACCATCAGTGGCCAGTGCCGACTGAAGAATGGAGGCGGGGGGCCTGAGACCTGAGACTACTGGACAGCACAGACCTCTCTCTAAGGGTGGGGGCGGACATGAAGAGGAGATGTGAGGATGGGGTTCTGGAATTCCAGTGACGCCTGCTATTTCTATTGAACATAGTGAGATTATAGAGTTTAGACTAGTTAGACTTAATTTATATTCAAGAAAATAAACTGATGTAAATAATAGTGATTTTTCTTATACACTCTAGTTTTGGGGGTGAAATTCATACCTACAACCTAAGTAGACCCTAGACTATGCACAGTCTGTAGGAAAAATCAATAGTCTTAAAAGGTGATGATTTTTAAAAAGCATATATCTAAAATAATTTTTTTTTAATTTCAATGTAAACTTAATCTACTACTTGTATTTATCTTTAAATTAGAGGGACAGTGAAAAGCACTAACCATGGAGTCATTTCATCAGCAAGAGCTAGTTCCATTTTCCCAAATTAGGTCTTCATTTAAAGAGCTCATACACTGATCTAAGACCACCTGACCTGAATTCAAGTTCAGTTTAAACTTTCCAAGCCATGTAACTTAGGGCAAATCACTGGATCTCTCTGGATACAAAACTACTCATTGGTACAATGGGAATATTAATGCCAGCCTTTTGGGATGTTGTAAGAAAAAGTGAGAGAATGAATATAAAATATCCAGTGCAACATGGCACAGAGCAAACACTCAGTGAAGGAAGCTGTTTTGAAAGAAATGTGTGAACAACCTGGCCTAAGGCAACAGGAAGATGTGGGGCTTGCAACAACTGGAGAGTATGTACATTTTCTGAAGAATTTACATTTCGTTTTTATTTAAACACTCTTAGACAAGTATTTCTGGATTCTAGAATTAACCCTTGGGTCATCGTTTGTAGTCTCTAGTGTAAATACTGGAACAACATGTGGCATACAACAAATGTATGCTGACAGAACGGATGGATGGATGGATGGATGGATAGACAGAAAACAGGGAAGGAGAGAGGTAGACAGAAAGGAAGGGGGAAATGAGGGAGAGAGGGAAGGATATTTGGAAGGACAGATGGATAAATGGATGGGCAGATACGTGCATGGATGGATTATAGATAGATGAGTAGATGCCACGTTAAGTCCAATTTTGTTCTTCAAATTTATGGCATAAATTTTTCTTAGCTGCATGGAGCTTGCTAAAAACCCTGACTTTTTGCCAACAAACTAGTGTGTATATATAGCCACCTGCTCTAAGGAGTTAGCCAATCATTCTTCACTGTAATTTCAATGAAACAGACCTGCATATGCCTGAAGTCATTAAGGAAGCAATAGACTACAGAGCTCTGAACTCTAAACTGCAAAAAATAAATGATTTCCATTTTCTTCTCAGTTCTAATAAAGCCTTCAGAATATATATTCCGGATTATTATATTGTATCCTGATGGTTGCTCTGATTATATAAATCTTTTGGATGTCTGCAGAAAAATCTAGACTTTGGAAAATGAACTTTTCTCCCAGGTATTATACATGAGATTATATACAAATTTGTGGTAAGATGGACTTCCTACAGTTTTCAAAGGGTATTTAGAAAAATTGAATTAGTGAATAAAATTTTTAAATTGAGAAATTTTCACATATAAACATCCATATGATGTTTCCAGAAAATCTGAGAAAAAAAACTTAAGATCTGCCAACACAGGACATGAGGGCCACTGCATTAAGCTGTGAAGGGACTGAACCACACCTTGGGAGGCACAGACAAAAGCACCCTATGATGCAAATGGAGCCACAAAGGGTATTCAGTGCATGACTGGTATAACCTGCCAGACAGATTCCTCTCAGGCCACAAAAGTCTAAGTCTGAACGTGGATTGCCCCCTTTAGATTGGGCCTGGACTCCCCCAAGTATCCCAGACCCCTCAGCTCCTAATTTATTTCTTGCTTCACTTGTTTATGTTTCCTGCATGACCCCTAAGGAATCTGAGTTTACATTCTCTTCATTAGTTTCCTTCTGGCTGTCTGATAAAGTGGTTTGGCAGAAGTAAAGATGGGCTGTCCATTTTCACCACTAATGTCATAGGGCCAGTTTTTGTGCACACAGGCACATATGATAAATAATGAAAGTATTTCTAAAGAATGATGGGGACACTACCTACTTCTGATTATATGACTAATAAACATTAAGCTGAAGCTTAAGACTTTCAGACCTTTAAAAGAAGGTACAAATACATGTTATTTTATATTACTATTGCAATAATTTCATATATTGATTATAAATATCAAGAACAAAATATCTCTGATGCAAAACTCATAAAAATGCAAATATACCCTTAAATTTTCAGCATATTTCAACATGCTGTACCATATTTTATTTAAATTAACAAAGCTTAATTTCTATGAGAGAGAGACAAACATGATTCTCATTTATGAGTTGTTCACTGTTTCTCCCTTACTTGGCCCTTACTTATGCACTGTGCTGTCCTATGCACAAACTAACAGTCACTGTAGGGAGAGACTAGTACATAACTATGCAATGAATGGTCATTTAGAGAAGTCTTTTTTTATTTGAATGTTGCTGGAGAAACTAATGCAAAACCACTTGATAAAACAGATTATTTTAAGTTTCTTCAAAAACATATGGAAGAAGTTAGACTTGTTTTCATTTTTAGATTTTAAGCAGAGAAACTGTCATTTCTAATGGTAATGTTTTATTTAATGAAATAAACCAACAAAAATAAGAGAAGCTTAAGAAATAGTTAATGTAATATCTTTTGTATGTTGACAGCTGGTAACTACACTTATCATGGTGAGCATTTAGTAATTTATCTAATTATGGAATCACTATGTTGTCCAACTGAAACCAATATAATATTGCATATTAACTATATTTCAATTAAAAAAAGAGTAAAAAAAAATTTTTTTTAATTTCTTCAAACAGATATGGTAGTTACTTGCACTGTCTAGTCATCCAACTATAGAAAAATTGACAGGTTATTTTGTTGGAGACAACATATACCTAGGGGCATAGAAATTTATGAATATATAGAAGCAAAAAGATTAATTTATGGAAGTTATCTGAAAAACTGTATTTGCTAAGAAGAAAGTTTTAATCTTATAAAAAAAACATAAGAGAAATGTGAATTTTCCCTCAGAATGAAACAAATGCCATACTGATCAAAGTGCTTTAACTTTTATTCTAAAATGGGTAAACTGCAACTTGACAGATACTATTTCAGGAATATAAATATCATTTTATCCAGGGTGCCTAGGGCATAGGCTATTTTAGTTAGTGGAATATTCCAGTTCACTGAATGTTACTACATTTCTATATAATCATGGCCAGTTTTCAAAAATGTGCTATATAAAAGTTGTGCTTAGTAATAAAAATGAATGTGAATATAACATCATTTTGTTCATTACTCAAAAAGCAATCATCATATTCCCTCCTGGCATTATGAACATCACAAACTGTAAATACTGGCAATATGGAATAATATATTAATGGGGCTGGATCTTTGACATATATACCTAGTCATTAATTTATTAGTTTAATAACAAAGTTATTTTATTAAATAAATCTATGAACCCAGGGTAATTTTTTTTAGGAAGGTTAAGAGGTAAAGAGAAAAATGGGATTAGAGTCTGGTTAGTTGAATTCCAGATTACAAGGAGTTTAACACGCATTTGCTGAAGTAAATGAAGAGTAAGTGAAAATAATAAGTTTCTAGGTAAAGGGCTGATCAGTTTATGTTTTTTTATTTTATGTTCTTGGGGATAGTTTTAGAATATGTTTATATGACTAAGATGAAATCAACTGAAACCACAAATGCTTATCTCAATAATAAATGTAAATGTCACTGGGTACATAGGGCTATTTCAGTATCAGGTCAGAAACAATAATTCTTTTAAGCAATCCACTGATTGGTGCTGACAAGAGCACTTTTTAAGAGCTCTAGAACACAGTCAGCTTTTTAATCTCCACCTTGAAAACAAACAGGCTGATAAATTAAAATCAGAACTGAAAGTGTTATTTCATACAGTTTAAACGACCTCTATGATATCATGAAGGCAAAGGGGTCTTACAGCAGGAAAGTGTCATAAAATAGCTTGACAAACATGTAACAGTGTTGAGGAAAGAGAAGAAGAAGAGAACTATACTTCAATTCCAAATTCCACAAACAAAAATAAATATATAAAACATCACTGCTCTTTACTCATTTCTCATCAAGCTAAAATTCGTGGTTTTTAAGGAAAGCCACAGGAGATACCTCAGATAAGGCTCCACAGTTGACCTTACCTTCCACCTTATCTATGACTAACAGCAAACTGGGGCCTCATTTCTCTGTTCTACTGGTAGAACTCTATGCAGCTTATCAAATTCATTTATGAACAGATGCAAACTCCTTACCTGGTGGGAGAAACGCTGTATGCTGTTGTAACTGCATGTTGGCTAGGGCCTGTTGGTATTGGAAAATACCAGTGTTAAAGACTGCGGTGGCACCGTTGGTTTTTTCAAGAGCAGGCCTCTTTGGTAATGGGGGAAGTACAGCTTGAGGAATTCCCTGTTTAGTGAATGAGTATAAAAAACAAATACCAGTAAAAAGAGAAAAAGAAAAAAAATCAGTTGAAGGCTAAAATTGTTAGGAAGCATGAGCAAGCAAGCAGTAGAGCACTTAACTACCCAAGGGAATAAAAAATCCAATAAACAAAAATTAAAGAAAAAAAAAGCAAGATAAAAGCTCTAAAGGAAGCATTATTTTTGTCCAGAAAAAAAAAAAAGGGATAAAACCCCACTAGTACGAGAGCATGTTACAATGTGTTAAAGTGCTTTTAGCCCCACAATGCTTCAGGCTTTCTGTGAGAAGCCACTGGAAAAAGAAGAAAAGCTGCACTGCGAGCTCCATGAGGATTGACAAGTATAAGCAATGTTAATCGTTAATTGTACAGAGTGACTGAAACAGGTCAAATAAAGTCTAACCCCACTCTGCTCCTCCCCCGGATCTAACCTAGACATGCAAATGTCCCAGAGCATGCAAGTTTTTTTTTTCTTAAACACTGAACTATAAATATTCAAAAGTAAATAATCTATCACTAAAGCCATGCTAATAACCAAACAGGTACATAAATATACAGTCAAAAATACATTCTTAATGTCCGTAAAGTATTTCATTAGAACATTCTACAATGTAGTTAAACTGAATGTGGGCTGCTGGGCTTTCAGAATCTTTCATTGTACAATATCCGTCCAGGTACGTATATTATAGTCTTTCCACCAATTTTGTCAGGAAACCACACTCAGTTTTTCATTGTACTTTACAACTTTATAACAGAAAAAGGAATATATATTTTTAAATTGGTAAAAAAAAAAACTTGTATCTACAATAAAGCTACATGCCAAGCTAAAAGGTGAAAGGTCATAGTACCAGGTCAAAGGTTGCCTCGAGGGGTCGCTTCAGTGATTTGACAGCCGACTGAGTCTTAATTAGCAGGCAGCGAGCACATGATGGCAATGGGCCAGTGGGGTTCAAGCGCATTAACATAAACAGCAAGCAGAGGTGCATCATGGGGGCAGCAGTGCATTTTTGGGTAGGTGAGAAAAAACAAATAAAAAAACAAATCATCGGAATGCCATATACAACGAATAACAAGACTAAGCATGCACAATAAAGGCACTACTGAGTTGTTATTGGGAGGATAACTCCTCTTTGTAGTTAATTACAAACAAGATACTCTAACAGAAAAAAAAAAGAGTGAAAGGAGGAGAGGAAGAGAGAGTCTGCCTTCTGTATTTTTGCTCAAGTATCCGTAACACAGAAAAGACCTCTCTCGTGATTATTTACTGTGCTATGTGATACCACAAGGTGACTTTTGTGAATATTTTAATGATTAAGTCATATATTTATGTAAAAAAAGGACAACATTAAAACAGGTAAGCAAAGAACAAAGATGGACTCATTAAAATCAGCTATTAGATCACATTAAAATTTACCTTAAGAATGTAGTTTAGGTTCTGTTCTTAATGATCAATTTCTAACTCCTTGAGTACCTGTCTTTCTCCTTTCTATATAATGGCATAGTCAGGCTTCTCTATGTTTACCATTCTGTTTATGCCACAGTGTTATTTAAGACAATCTAGATAAGCATACTGTTCAAAATCTTGTAGCTAATTCTAAACACAATTTTGTTGAAGCAATTCTCCTAAACAGTTCCAGATTATGTTATTGTTAAAAGCAAGATATATGTAGAGAAGAGCCTTGATGTGCAAAAGAACACACCGAAGGAAAACAATGGCTGATTAGATGGCACACAGAAATAAGAGGACCAAAAATGGCAATATCGTTAAATTGAAAAGGAGACAGGTGTTCTTTACAAAGCAGAAATTTCAGAGACCCTACATCCAGAATAAGACAGAGTATTAAGAGTTAGGCCAAGGGTAGGAGCAATCTGAACCATTTGAGGAGTTACCCTCACTTCTGTGAATGGTAACTTCATTATGTATTGTCTGGGATACCTGAACAAACATATCTTCAGCAAAAACTTAAAAAAAAAGAGGTTAATAAATGAATAGCTTGTAGTCAGATACAGTTGTTCACTTTGCCTTTTTGGCTGCCAACAAGGAGAGAGCTGATGTCTACTCACCATGGCGGCTGCGGTGGCTGCAGCCTGCGCTGCTGCAGCCTGGTTGACCTGGTATTGGGCAGCCTTGATCTTGGCTTGCAGATGTGCAGGAGGATGAAAGTATTTGCACTTTTCCCGAGAGCATCTCCCTTTGATGTAATCCATACACACGGTGACTGTGTTGTCGTTGGTGTCAATCATGGTGCTGTCAGCAGGATGAGCAAACCGACAATCGTTTTCTCCTCTGTTGCAATTTCCACGCTGGTACTCTCGACATACCTACGAGGTCAGTAAGTGCATGGGGGTCAGTCAATATGGACCAGTAGAATCTTTCTGAGGATTTTAACAAAGTGAAAAGCTGGTAGAAGGCTCCAGGTGAAAGTGGAAAAGATAATTTGCAAGCAAAACACAAAAGAATTGGAAAAATTCCTAGTCTAGGATACAATTTATAACCCTGTTTCAGTAAAATGTCCATGAGGGAGAAAATGCATTAATAATACTAATTAGAGTAAAACATTTAATTTAAATTATGTTGCTATACTTATTCATTACCAAGGGAAATACAGGGACTTTACAGTGACAAAACCTGGAGGATAACACTGTAACCCAGTGACCAAAGTTAATGTCAGCAATACTAAGACACAGTGACATCATGTACCGATTGATAGAATGCAATGAAAAACAGGGCACAGTATCCATGCAGATGTATTATTGCTGAGAATGCATTACCTGGATTTAATCATAAGAAAACATCGGACAAACTAAAGTGGAAGGATGTTTTACAAAATGACTGATCAGTACTCTTCCAAAAAAAAGTACCTGACCAAGTGTCAAGGTCATGAAAGACAAAGACTAAGACACGTTCACAGACTGGATAATCCTAGAGTCAAAGAAAGGATACTGGTAGGACAACTGGTGAAATCTGATTAAGGTCTGCAGATGGGTTAAGAGAAGCATCCCAGTGCTAATTTTCTGGCTTTGTAAGTGATAATATGGTTAGGTAAGATGTTAACATTTAGGTAAGTGGGATGAGGGATAGGCAGCAACTCTTGGTTCTGCTTTTCCAACTTTTGTGCCAACTGAAATGATTTACAAGTGTAAAGTACAAAAAAGTAAAATCTGACAGCTTTTTAGTAAGATGTTTCCAAGAGCTTTTTTTTTATCATTAGAGATTGAGTTAGTAGCTATACAAAGCAGATGGAAAAAAAGTTTTTGTTATTGTCAATTTGTTTTATATATATTAATTTTGAATGGGGTCCCTGGGTAAAAGGTGAAAATGTTTTATTTCTCACTCATCTGCTCAATTTTGATCCTTGGTATTAAAGTTTGTCACAGTGCCTCTTCCTATCACAAGTTTGACAGCACTGTCTGGGATAGTTTGACCTTTTCACCAGAAGAGGGCTGTCTAAAATACAGAATGCCTTTCTAATATTTTCATGCTTCTACTTATACTTCAAGGGGACAGTTTTTATTTTTCATGTATCTTTTCATAAGCTGCGTAAATACAGACCCTGAGCACTTTATTTTGAAGTTCAGCAAGAAAGAGAAACAGGAACCCTGTGAGATTTAAAAACAAAGGTTTTCTTGTACTTGTGTATATAAAATGATCACATTGAATTCTAAGTGTTTTTCCCCTTTATAATCATCCCATTATTAAGTAAAGTGCTTCCTTTTAAAAGGGCTCCTATGATTTGTATCATGCTACATCTTTAAAAGAGCATTACAAATGATACTTTGCATTACTTGGAAACCTCAAGTTTCATCACCTTATTCCATTCATTTAGTTTATAAAATTTATAATATCGAATAACTACTATGTGTGCCACTCTGAGAGATTAAGAATACAAAGATGACTTAGGAAGTTACAGAAGGCCCTATTTTCTTTTATCATTGCATTTATCTTCTTGAACAGAAGAAAACAAGGATAACCAGGAATTTATAATTGGAAAAGCAAAACTGATTAAGCTGTTATCCAGAACTGTTGTCCTTCATTCCGGTCGAGCACTGGAATTAGCTGTGGCACTTCTGAAACCACAAATCCTCATTCCTCACACAAAGCCGACTTACTAAATTAGGTTCATCAAAACAGACAGCAAGAGAGACACTCAAATGAGAACAAAAATTTTCCATGTATGTACAAGAAATTTATGCTACATTTATAGTATGGCATAAACAAAAATGCTACTCTTTTGTTTTAAGCAAATCTATGTCAATCCTCATCCAATAGGAAACTAAAGGTAATCTAAACCTGCTGCTTAGCCCTTCAGTAGCTTTCTCAAATATGCTTATAAAAAATTGGCAGCAGGTGAATTAACACTCTATTTTCCAGGTTATCTTACTTTTTGCCACATTGGCAAGAATGAAGGTCTACATTAAGGGTAGTCTATTTGTAGGATCTTTAATAACTATTAAAGTCAAGATCTGCTGTTTTCCAAAAACAATTATGCTGGTGCTGTGCCAGAAATTGAGCGTCATTCTCCCAAAATACAACCTGAGTACCAGGCTGACTTTGACTTTCTATTTCTCTCTCCATTTCAAGATTCTTTGCATTTTCAGTGATGTAAACTTAAGTTCAGGTTGCATAAAAATGGTCATTCTATAGACAATAGTTCTGTAATATCTTTCTATGTTGACAGATAGTACCTGCACTAGTTGGGGTGAGCACTGAATAATGAAGATAACTGTCGAATCACTATGTTGTATACTTGAAACCAATATAATATTGTATACCAACTATACTTCAATAAAAAATACTTTAAAAAGTCATACTAAGACATCTTCTCATTCCTCTCCATTTGCTTTATGCATGTGTGTGTGTGTTTATTACAATTTTAAACTTTGTACTCTTTTGCAGGATGCACTTGAGAATTCTAAATATATATAAACAGTCCATAATTAGCAATTAGCTAAGAATCTGTCCTAAAACCAGTCTTTTCTGAGGTTCAAAGAATTTAGTTGACTGCTTTTACATGATACATACTTTTGACTGTTTTGTATTTTTATGCTTTTCCAGTTTAAGGTTCTTCTGACATGAGAAATGGCACTGAAGAAATATACTGAAAAAGCTGTTCTCCCATTATTTCTGCCTTTGAAAAAATAAGGAAGAAATAGAAAATCTACTGTGAAGTTTGTATTGGTAAGCACTACAGGCCAGAGGGGCTAGAGGTGTTTGCCAAGCATTAGATGTACATCTGGATGGTTGGTACGTAAATAAACAGAAAAAACTTCCCAAAGCCTTTATACACATTTTTCTCTGATAAGCAACATCAGTAAAATGGGATCGATCCCTTGGCTGGTGGATATGGGCTGGGCTAGGTGTTGCTGATAAACTCAAGAAAACTTTAGACCATACTGATCTTGAAAAGAAATCTTTTAGATATAGTATTACATTAGCAGATTATAATTGATAAAGTTTCAACAAATTTAATCTCATAATTCAAATCAAGTTAAGAAATTGCATGATTTACTAAACAGAATTTGGAATACCTAAGTAAAATTAAATTTGAAACTCCTAACAACATTATGGTTCTTCTTTCTGCTTTCATCTAGTCTTCTGCATGCACACATTTTTCAAGTAGTTGTAATTACAGCACAGGTACTACTTGGTGACCTGTTTTTGCTCAACAGGGTAGCATAAGCATTTTTTCACTTTACTAAATAGTGTCCAGAGTGATCATTTTTGATGACTGCATCAAATTTAACCAAATATTTGCACATAACTATAACTCTTTCAGAGAACATCTAGATTATTTCCAATATTTTGTATTATAAGTACTTTTTACAGTTTGATAAAATGGTTGTCAAACATAGATTAAAATAATTCCATCTATTTAGCTAAACACAATGTGTTTTAATAAAGAAAAGTGTTTGTGGAGTCTTTTATTCTTTAAGTTAATATTAAGGAAGGATTTGTTTTGTAAATCAAGTTAAGGTTTATAAACTTTCATACAAAACAGATAAGAGGTAGCTTTTACAATAAAACCATCATTTCAATAGATGTTCACTGAAAATTTTAAATACTAAATTCCCTTTCCAGAAACATCTATGAATCAACATATAAACTTTAAATAATTAAAAAATATTCAAAAAGCTTCCCAAAAAATATGAATTAATTCTATATAAACCTTCTTTTGTTAATTAAGTAGAAGTGGCATAGCGGAAGGGGGATAAGTTTGGAACCAGAAGTAGTGGGTCCTATCTAGTACCCACTTTACTAGTTATGGAATCGTGCATACTGAATAAGATAATGTATAGTTTAAAACACAATACAAACCTGTCTAAAATAAACAGTTCTATTACCTGATCTCTACTTTTCTATAAACAAGACAAACATATTACGAAATGGTCACAAAAATAATATGTTTTAGGAGTAGTATTAAATTCAGCAATGTTCTACAAGTGAAGGGATTGGGGTTCTAAGGACATTAAGGTCACTGTTTGAATTTATTCAAAACTGGACAGCCATTTGCATGATCTTTAAGAAGAGATCCTTTTGAAGTAATATGCTTTGTGCTCACCATATTTAACTCAGCCCTCTTTGGAGAATAATATCCAAAAACAGGAGCAGAGAGCTAATTATATAATAGGGAACAGGGACTTGTCTATTTTAATATTTTGGGAAGTCAATTTAAACCTTAATAACAAATATTAAGGAACTTATTTTAAGACATATATATACCTGTTATTCAACAATAAGTATCATAGGCTTTTTGTTAAGCTTGAGCTACATAAATAACACTTTAAATTAGGAATATTGGATAATCAATGATTTTATCAAAGTATCTACAGGATTGATGTTCATGAGTATACAGTATAATGCAAAGAAATTATCTGTGTTTTCAATTCAAAAAGGATTAAGATCTCATTTTAAAATTCTGGGGATTTTGAGAAATGATCTTTGGTGATTGCATGTTTAACTCAACCAAGATAAATATCTGATGATGTGATTGAAACACAGTTTCAGTCTGTTATCTAATAATTGCACTAATTTGGTCCATCTGAACTTCGGTTTCCCCCTTCTAAAAGGCCTATTTTAGCCACCTTGGAGGATTTCTGTTAAGATTAAGCGGGAGTTTTCACTGAAATCTGAAAGGCAAATTACCATTAGGCCAGAGAACACAAGCATATTTCTATAAAGGAAATAGCTAAGAATCTGTCTCTTCAGCACAGGTAATAAAAAATATCAAATATATATACCAAAGCATCTGACTATTTAGGAATTACCAACTAAAGAAAACTTCCCATTAAATACACTTCCAGGTTTTCATTTATTCACTCCTATGAATGAATGTCAGCCAACAGGACAGGAAAATACAAACAACTCTGAAAATAGTTCTTGATTGTGCCAAAATGCTTACATCTAGAGTTACTTTTCTTACTCCTTTTAAATAGATGCACTGATTTCAGGTACATTTTAGCTTTGATTTGGATAAGTAATTAGCGCAAGAGCAGCAAACAATGAGTGGCTAAACTAAGAGTACTTTTCATCTTATTTTAAACAACTTACAACTGTCATCACCAAAACAAAACTCAAACTAATCACTGACAGAAATAACTGACAGAGACCAGGTGTTTTAAATGGAGGTGCGATTACACGTTAAAGAGCCACTCTCAGGCCATATAACACATTAAAAAAGAAAAAAACTACATAGACCTGTGTACACAAAACTTTTAACATGTCTTGGCAATTTTCTTAAGAAATTAAAATACCATGTAACAGGTGATCAAACCCCCTCTACAAAAATACAATATCAAAATAATCCTATCAATCAGCCTTTCTATATCTGCTTTTCTAATCTTATTTTGAATTGAATCTTTTATTTGCAAAACATCATGTCAAATCCATTAAACTCCTATAAAAATCTCAACCTTGGCACGTCTTTCACCAGCACATGAATACTCCTTTACCATAAAAGACTCTTCTTCTATGTAGTCAGTAGGTATATTTTTTATGTCTATGTGAAAAAAAGTCACTACACTCTTTTGGGTCAATAAGCAGTGGAAGCATTCAGTATTCAGTGGCCTGAATTAGAAACTCATGTTATGGTTCCTCCAATGGAATGAAACTTTGAGGACAAGAATAATTTAAGTTAAAATACGCAAAGTCCAACGGAAAATATCAGAAGCAAAGTGCCTTGCTCAACTTTCTTTCTTTCTTTTTTTTCCTTTTGGTATCGTTAATATACACTTACATGAGCAACATTGTGGTTACTAGATTCCCCCCATTATCAAGCTGCCACCAAATACCCCATTACAGTCACTGTCCATCAGCATAGTAAGATGCTATAGAGTCACTACTTGTCTTCTCTATGCTATACTGCCTTCCCCGTGCACTACCCCCTACATTATGTGTGCTAATCGTAATACCCTTTTTCCCCCTTATCCCTCCCTTCTCACCCATCCTCCCCAGTCCTTTCCCTTTGGTAACTGTTAGTCCATTCTTGGGTTCTGGGAGTCTGCTGCTGCTTTGTTCCTTCAGTTTTTGCTTTTTTCTTATACTCCACAGATGAGTGAAATCATATGATACTTGTCTTTCTCCACCGGGCTTATTGCACTGAGCATAACTCCATCCATGTTGTTGCAAATGGTAGGATTTGTTTTCTTCTTATGGCTGAATAATATTCCATTGTGTATATGTACCACATCTTCCTTATCCATTCATCTACTGATGGACACTTAGGTTGCTTCCATTTCTTGGCTATTGTAAATAGTGATGCAATAAACATAGGGGTACATATGTCTTTTTAAAACAGGGCTGCTGAATTCTTAAGGTAAATTCCTGGGTCAAATGGTATTTCTATTTTGAGTTTTTTGAGGAACCTCCATACTGCTGTCCACAGTGGTTGAACTAATATCCATTTCCATCAGCAGTGTAGGAGGGTTCCCCTTTCTCCACATCCTCGCCAACATTTGCGGTTGTTTGTCTTTTGGATGGCAGCCATCCTTACTGGTGTGAGGTGGTATCTCATTGTGGTTTTAATTTGCATTTCTCTGATGATTAGCGATGTGGAGCATCTTTTAATGTGCCTGTTGGCCATCTGAATTTCTTCTTTGGAGAAGTGTCTGTTCAGATCCTCTGTCCATTTTTTAATTGGATTATTTGCTTTTTGTTTGTTGAGGTGCATGAGCTCTTTATATATTTTGGATGTCAACCCCTTATTGGATATGTCATTTATGAATATATTCTCCCATACTCTAGTATGTCTTTTTGTTCTACTGATGGTGTCCTTTGCTGTACAGAAGCTTTTCAGCTTGATATAGTCCCACTTGTTCATTTTTGCTTTTGTTTCCCTTGCCCGGGGAGATATGTTCATGAAGAAGTTTGTTCATGTTTATATTCAAGAGAGTTTTGCCTATATTGTCTTCTAAGAGTTTTATGGATTCATAAAATTTACATTCAGGTCTTTGGTCCATTTCAAATTTACTTTTGTGTATGGAGTTAGACAGTAATCTAATTTCATTTCCTTACATGTAGCTGTCCAGTTTTGCCAACACCAGCTGTTGAAGAGGCTGTCATTTCCCCATTGTATATCCATGGTTCCTTCATTGCATATTAATTGACTGTATATGTTTGGGTTTATGTTTGGATTTTCTATTCTGTTCCACTGGTCTGTGGGTCTATTTTTGTGTCAATACCAAATTGTCTTGATTACTGTGACTTTGTAGTAGAGCTTGAAGTCAGGGAGCATAATTCCCCCTGTTTTATTCCTCTTTCTCAGGATTGCTTTGGCTATTCAGGGTCTTTTGTGGTTCCATATGAATTTTAGAATTCTTTGTTCCAGTTTATTGAAGAAAGCTGTTGGTATTTTGATAGGGATTGCATTGAATCTGTAGATTGCTTTAGGTAGTATAGCCATTTTGACAATATTTATTCTTCCTAGCCAAGAGCATGGGATGCATTTCCCTTTGTTAGTGTCCTCTTTAATTTCTCTTAGGAGTGTCTTGTGGTTTTCAGGATATAGGTCTTTTATTTCCTTCATTAGGTTTATTCCTAGATATTTTATTTTTTTGATGCAATTGTGAATAGAATTGTTTTCCTGATTTCTCTTTCTGCTAGCCCATTTTTAGTGTATAGGAATGCCACAGATTTCTATGTATTAATTTTGTATCCTGCAACTTTGCTGAATTCAGATATTATTTCTAGTAGTTTTGGAGTGGATTCTTTAGGGTTTTCTATGTACAATATCATCTCATCTGCAAATAGTGACAGTTTGACTTCTTCCTTACCAATCTGGATGTCTTTTAATTCTTTGTGTTATCTGATTGCAGTGACTAGGACCTCCAGTACTATGTTGAATAAAAGCGGGGACAGTGGGCATCCTTGTCTTATTCCCAATTTTAGAGGAATAGCTTTCAGCTTCTAGCTGTTAAGTATGATGTTGGTGTGGGTTTTTCATATATGGCCTTTATTATGTTGAGGTACTTGCCCTCTGTACCCATTTTGTTGAGAGTTTTTATCATGAATGGATGTTGAATATTGCAAATGATTTTTCAGCATCTGTGGAGATGATCATGTGGTTTTTGTCCTTCTTTTTGTTGATGTGGTGGATGACGTTGATGGATTTTCGAATGTTGTACCATCGTTGCATCGCTGAGATGAATCCCACTTATCATGGTGTATTTTTGAATTTGGTTTGCTAATATTTTGTTGAGTATTTTTGCATCTATGTTCATGAGGGATATAGCTCTGTAGTTTTCTTTTGTTTGTGGTGTCTTTGTCTGGTTTTGGTATTAGAGTGATGCTGGCTTCATAGAATGAGTTTGGAGGTATATCCTCCTCTTCTATTTTTTGGAAAACTTTAAGGAGAATGGGTATTATGTCTTCTGTAAATGTCCGATAAAATTCAGTGGTGAATCCATCTGGTCCAGACGTTTTGTTCTTGGATAGATTTTTGATTACCGATTCAATTCCGTTGCTGGTAATTGGTCTGTTTAGATTTTCTGTTTCTTCTTGGATCAGTCTTGGAAGGTTGTATTTTTCTAGAAAGTTGTCCATTTCTTCTAGGTTATCCAGTTTGTTAGTATGTAGATTTTCATAGTATTCTCTAATAACTCTTTGTATTTCTGTGGGGTCTGTGGTGATTTTTCCTTTCTCATTTCTGACTATGTGTATGTGTGTAGATTCTCTTTTTTTTTCTTAATACATCTGGCTAGGGGTTCATCTATTTTGTTTATTTTCTCAAAGAACCAGCTGTTTCATTAATTTTTTCTACTGTTTTATTCTTCTCAATTTTATTTATTTATTCTCTGACCTTTATTATGTCCCTGCTTCTGCTGACTCTGAGCCTCATTTATTCTTCTTTTTCCAGTTTCAGTAATTGTGAATTTAGACTATTCATTTGGGATTGTGCTTCCTTCTTTAAATAGGCCTGGATTGCAATATACTTTCCTCTTAGAACTGCCTTCGCTGCGTCCCACAGATTTTGCAGTGTTGAATTATTGTTGTCATTTGTCTCCATATATTGCTTGATCTGTTTTTATTTGGTCATTGATCCATCAATTGATTATTTGGGAGCATGTTATTAAACCTCCATGTATTTGTGGGCTTTTTTGTTTTCTCTGTGCTATTTACTTCTAGTTTTATACTTTTGTGATCTGAGAAGTTGGCTGGTACAATTTCAATGTTGTTGAATTTACTTAGGCTCTTTTTGTGGCCTAGTATGTGGTCTAGTCTGGAAAATGTCCCATGTGCACTTGAGGAACATGTATCCTGCTGCTTTTGGGTGGAATGTTCTGTAGATGTCTGTTAGGTCCATCTGTTCTAGTGTGTTGTTCAGTGTGTCTCTGTGTACTTACTTATTTTCTGTCTGGTTGATCTGTCCTTTGCAATGAGTGGTGTGTTCAAGTCTCCTAAAATGAATGCATTGCTTTCTATTTCCCCCTTTAATTCTGTTAGTATTTGTTTCACATATGTAGGTGCTCCTGTGTTGGGTGCATAGATACTGATAATGTTTATATCTTCTTGTAGGACTGACCGCTTTATCATTATGTAATGTCCTTCTTTGTCTCTTGTTACTTTCTTTGTTTTGAAGTCTATTTTGTCTGATACAAGTACTGCAACACCTGCTTTTTTCTCCCTATTGTTTACATGAAATATCTTTTTCTCTCTCTTCACTTTTAGTCTGTGTATGTCTTTGGGTTTGAAGTGAGTCTCTTGTAGGCAGCATATAGATGGGTCTTACTTTTTTATCCATTCTATTACTTTGCCTTTTGATTTGTGCATTCAGTCTATTTACATTTAGGGTGATTATCGATAGATATGTACTTATTGCCATTGCAGGCTTTGGATTCATGGTTACCAAAGGTTCAAGGGCAGCTTCTTTACTATCTAACCGTCTAACTTAACTCACTTATCATGGTATTATAAACACAGTCTGATGATTCTTTATTTCTCTCTCTTCTTTTTCTTCCTCCTCCACTCTTTACATGTTAGGTGTTTTATTCTTTACTCTTTGTGTTTCTCTTGACTGATTTTGTGGATAGCTGATTTTATTTTGCATTTAGTTAGTATTTGGCTGGTCTACTTTCTTTGCTGGGGTTTTATTTTCTCTGGTGACAGCTCTTTAGCCATAGGCATACTTCCAACTAGAGCAGTCCCTTTAAAATACATTGTAGAGACAGTTTGTGTGAGTTAATTTCCCTCAACTTTTGCTTATCTGGAAATTGTTTAATCCCTCCTTCAAATTTAAATGATAATCTTGCTGGATACAGTATTCCTGGTTCGAGGCCCTTCTGTTTCATTGCATTGAATATATCATGCCATTCTCTTCTGGCCTGTAAGGTTTCTGCTGAGAAGTCTGATGATAGTCTGATGGGTTTTCCTTTGTAGGTTATCTTTTTTCTCTCTCTGGCTTCTTTTAATACTCTGTCCTTGTCTTTGATCTTTGCCATTTTAATTATTGTATGTCTTGGTGTTGTCCTCCTTGTGTCCCTTGTGTTGGGAGATCTGTGGACTTCCATGGTCTTAGAGACTATTTCCTTCCCCAGATAGGGGAATCTTTCAGCAATTATTTCTTCAAAGACACTTTCTATCCCTTTTTCTCTCTTCTTTTTCTTCTGGTACCCCAAAGTGTGAATACTGTTCCATTTGGATTGGTCACACAGTTCTCTTAATATTCCTTCATTCCTAGAGATCATTTTATCTCTCTCTGCCTTGGCTTCTCTGTATTCCTGTTCTCTGATTTCCATTCCTTTAACAGGCTTTTCCACCTCATCCAGTTTGCTCTTAAATCCTTCCGCTGTTGATTTCATTTCTGTTATTTCTCTCCTGAATTCATCCCTTAGCTCTTGAATATTTCTCTGTAGCTCCATCAGCATGCTTATGACTTTTATTTTGAATTCTTTTTCAGGAAGATTGGTTATTTCAGTCTCACCAAGCCTTCTCTCTGGTGTTTGAGGGATTTTTGACTCAACAAGGTTCTTCTGCTTTTCATGGTGATAGGAGTGGTCACTCGCAAGAGGCACGTGTGTTACCTGGAAGAACAAAGTCCCTTCCTCCTTGTTGGTCGCCTTGCCTGTCTCCACTGTCTGTGCCGGTTAACTGCACACAGGGAGCAGTCTCTGGGTTAATCCCCTAAGCTGTCATGGGCGGGGCGGCCTTCAAGATGGCCTTGGACAATGGCAGAGGTCGCAGGCCAGCAGCACGTGTTCTGCCGCAAGAGCAAAGCCCTTTGTGCCTCCCAGTCTCCGCGCCCATCTCCCGTCTGTGTCCGTCAACCTCACACAGGGAGTAGCCTCTGGGTTAATACCCTGAGCTGCCATGGGCAGGGTGGGCCTTGGAATCGCCTAGGACACTGCCAGGGTTTGCAGGCGAGTGGCATGTGTTCTGCTGTGAGAATAGAGCCCCCTTGTTCTTCTCGGACTCTGCGCCCATCTACGCTGTCTGTGCCGGTTAACCGCGCGCAGGGAGTAGCCTCTGGGTTAATCCCCTAAACTGCCAGGGGCGGGGCTGGTCTCGGAGTGGCCTAGGGCACTGGCACAGGTTGCAGGTGAGCAGCGCATGTTCTGCCACGAGAACAAAGCCCCTTTGTGCCTCCTGGACTCTGCACTGGTCTCCGTTGTCTGTGCTGGTCAACCGCGTGCAGGGAGCAGCCTCTGGGTCTGGGCTGCTTAGCTTTGCACAGGGAGAGGCCTCTGCACTAAGCTGTGTGGTTCTGTAGGTGGGGCTGCTCCACGGCTGTTCCGTAGCAATGGTGGGTCAGCCAGTTTGCTTGCAGTGCCGGCGGGGGGGAAGGAACAGCAGGCTGCTTATTGCCTTAAGGGGCTTCGGAGCTGCATTGCCACCCAGGGAGTTAGGGCACCTGAAGTTCCTTAAAGTTCCCAGTCTGCTGGGCTGAGTATGCCAGGATGATTTTGTCCACCTGTTAAACCCTTGTCCCTTTAAGACTTTTAAAGTGCCTGCTTTTCTTTTGTCCCAGGACAGCCGGTTGTGAGAACCTTTTCGCAGTCTCAATCTCAGACCTTGCTTTTCCGCTCCTCCAATATCCAGTGCACCGTGCAATGTGTGTCTGCTCTCCTGGGGCAGACCACCAGGGCTGGTTATTTAGCAGTCCTGTGCTTCCACACCCTCCCCACTCTGATTCCCTTCCACCCACTGGTGAGCTGGGGTGGGAGTGCTCAGGTCCTGCCGGGTCACGGCTTTGTATCCTACCCTTTTCCATGAGATGTTGGGCTCTCGCAGATGTAGCCTGGCTTGTGTACTGTATCTTCTAGTCACTTTTTTAGGAATAGTTGTATTCGCTGTATTTTCAAAATATATATGGTTTTGGGGGGAGATTTCCACCACCCTACTCATGCTGCCACCTTGAGAATCCCCATTTGCCCACCTTTCCTGAAATACATTATTACGTTTTTCTCATATAGACTGTGGATATAAAAATCAGTTAGCCAAATGGTGATCTGGTATCTTCAACAGTATCTGAAATATATGGCCATTGCTTGTCTTTTATTTAATGCTGTTATGTGATATAAATTGTCTAAATAATCATCAGTTTACTCAGAATATTTCACTATGCTGTGCATTTTGTTCTCAGCCACTTCACAAAATGCAGAATGTTAAATAAGCACATTGGAGGAGGCAGATCTTTAATTCAGAGTCACAAATAGCTGGACATGAGGTAAATGCTGAAAAGTTAAGACTTAAATAACAGGGGCTGTCACCCTCTGGAGTAATTATTTGTTAGAGTATTTACATTTAGAATTACCTGGCAGATTGTGGAAAAGGTTCCTGAGCCCCAGTGAAGAAATACTGAATCAGCCTGTGGGGATGAGGCCCTGCATTTTTAACAATCTTTTGAAGTTATTCTAATCACATTAAAGCTTGAAAACCATTGCTCTAGTACTAGGGCATGAATATGATACCATATTTTTTAGTTGCAATGCTCAAAATGTAAACATGTTCACAAGGAGAATGTTAACAAATATTAAAAATTTGTCATGTTTTATCTCCTCTATTGTAATTGTACCCTAAACTCTGAGTAAGTGCATGTAACTTTCTGTGATTAATTGATTAACTGGTTCTTTGACTGCCTCATTTATTCATTCATTAAACAAGTTTGGACAATCATGAGATTGGCACTATTCTAATGTGCACCTTTTCTTGTTAGTGGTAAGACAGGTACTCCTCAAAATACTTTTTGCTTGAAAGATGTTCAATCATTCTCCATTTATTGTTGAACAAATGAGAGAATGATCCTTTTTGCACCATGAAAAATTACTGTGCATCTTGAAAGTAAGTCAAACAATGACTTCCTTAATTACCAACTTTTCGTAATGAAGTAAGGATATGACTAAAAACCTCAGTCCTTTCCAGGACCTACAGATTTTAACAATTTCTTAAAATAATCACTGAAAATGAACTGTTGCTTGGAATTTACAAAAAGGCATCTCAAGGTCACAAAATGGAATTTTAAAAGCCTCATTTCAGTGGATAATATTTAAGAGATTTACTCCTTCTTAGAGAAAACCATGAAGACTGAATTATACAGTACAGAAAGTATGCAGCTAAAAGTCTTTTAAAAGATAGCCAACAAAGAATAATATAAATATTATTATAAAGGTTATGTGTTTATATATATATGTACGTATGTGTGTATGTATATGTGTGTGTGTTACTCACCTAATTATTAGTGAAATCACTAGCATTAATTCTTAGATTCTTGTTTTTCAATTTAACATTTTTTGTAGCGTCACATTGGGGGCTGTAATGATGTTTTTCTAACAGATGAACCAGGAGGCTGATAATCCATGGTATTTTTAACCTTTTTATGGTCTAAGAATTTGTAATGAAGAAAAAAAGGAGGAAGAGATGGTCAATATTTTAACTGATT
Organism: Smutsia gigantea; assembly: GCA_032199065.1. Classification (NCBI taxonomy): domain Eukaryota; kingdom Metazoa; phylum Chordata; class Mammalia; order Pholidota; family Manidae; genus Smutsia; species Smutsia gigantea. Next base: position 102,442 of record JAVSCE010013740.1, on the reverse strand, counting down.
AAATTTTTTTTCACCTCAAAAGGAACTCAAAATTAAACAATGTAGAGTTCTGTGAGGAAAAAATAGGGTATAGATTTAAACCCCAAAGAACAAAGCATGTGGCCAGTTAGTACATAAGTGAGTGCATTCACTGCCAGGTCTTTTGGACTCCAATATGTAATGTAATTGGCATGCCAGGAAGTAACCTGAAGATAGGTGTGTCTAAACTCACAAGTGCTGAGCAGAAAGATGTGCCCCTTAGCTTCACATTTCAATATCCTAACAGGCTATAACTGTGACTTTGGATTGGACCCTGTTAACAAGAATAAGACAGGAAGCTGACCTATCATCAAGCATTTAGATTAAGTAGAATTTGGCAAACCACAGCCAGGATAGCAGTAGCCATTTGTTGTGTGTTGTGACTATAGCAGAAGACTGACAAAATACACAAGGGAGCTCCTCACAGAGGGAAAACAAAACAAAATGACAGAAGTGTTCATTTTAATTAAATGCTATACAAAACCTACCAATTCCAGACTACTTAAAATTGTGGGAGGATTCGTTTGGAAGAGTTTTAACCACATAGCTCAGCTTTCTAAAGAGAGTCTTTTTAAGATATTTAGATAGGAATTTTCTTGGCTTTTGGAATATCACCTCCTATTAATAATTAATTCATTAAATTTCATATCAAATTGCCAGGTTGGTTCCCATTAATCAGTCAACAATTTGCATTATGAAACCTGTGTTTGCTTCAGAAAGACTGGAGGGGGGAGTAATTCCCATGTTGAGCACATAGTGACCTTTAAATGTTTTAAATTGCTTAAATTTCCTCCTAATTTATCTTCAGGCCGTATTAGTTAATTGGTGAGCAAGTGTACAGTGACAGCCCATCTGCAAGTTAAGGTGTGTATCTCTAGCAAATAGCAGAGCCGTTGGTCCACAGAGGCTGGGTGACCAGGTCTCAGTGTCCTTCCTGAGTTCTTATGGCACTCTCCTAATGAGTAGCTGTTTCCACAATGTTCAGTGCAAGGTAAGAAATAAGAGTAAAACAGACAAAAAACTCCAAAGAATATACAGGAGTGAAAATTTGCTGCCTCCTCTTTGTACTTATCACCTGTATGGGAAAGGGAGAGTAAGACAGTGTTTCATGGAGTTCTCAGTTCAGACCTCACTAGAACATCCTACCTATGTGACCTCGAAAAAATTATGTCACATCTCTCCCCCTAAATTTACTGTCCTGTGAAATGGAGTTAATGATAGTATCTTCCGCATACGATGGTTAATTGTGTGATGCGCGTGGAGGTTGAGACTGTTTCGTAGACAGTAAATATCCAATGAACAGAAACTATCTTTATTATCCAAAAGGCAGTGGCAGTGACAATTATGCTGAAATCTGAGATCCTTTGTAATGCATGCAATGAGACTTAATAAACAAGGAATTGGGGCTTATTAAATAAGTTCCTGCTAATTTATAGGTATCAATTATGTTCACAAACAGCTTTGTTTTGCCATGGTTGCAGTAATTAACATGGGCAAAACTTCTCAGCCCTAAGTATTGCCTCATCCCAACCAGGGAAAAGAGGAGAAAGTCACTTTGTTGTTTAGTCAGACAGCAGCCCAGATTTTAGAGCTTCAGTGTACAATCAGGTTGCCGTTTTTTGCCTTCACCTGCCATTTACCAAACCCATAAACTTACAGCCATGCTGAACCTCTGAACAACCACTTCAATGTAAGATTTATATCCTTCATTTCTTTTCCATGTAACAATACCAAAGCACATATATCTGATCATCCTCGACTCCAGGACTTGAGCATCACACAATTTCCAATTAAAAAAGACTTTCATAAGAGCACAAAGCTGCCCTGCTATTCCAACCCAGCACTGTGAGGCTTATGAGGAAACTGCAATAATAAATTTTAAAACGCTTTATAGATAGCAACTAAGTAACTCACCTTTATGAGAACAAGTATCAGGGGACTGTTCTTAACAGCAAGAACAACATTTAAGGAGCATTTGCTGTGTCAGACATTTGCCTAAGTTTCTGAGATAAGTGCCATTATTATTTCTATTTTAAAGATGAGGAAACTAAGGCAAAACAAAGTTAACAGGCATTCTGACCCCCGAGTTCAAGTTCTCAGTCACTGTCCTAAGTGTGGATGTTTGTAGCTCTACAAGCATTACACTGGTCAAATACAGCTTATCATATTTTAGTAAAATGCTCCAAACACTGAGCCAAAATCTCTGCTTTGAATTCTTTTAACTTTTACGGCCATGTAAGAAATAAACAGCACACTTTGAAAATTAGAATGGAATATACCGCAACATTTTTGGTTGTCACAGCTCGGGGTTTTATTGCGTTAACTAACTAGTCATTCCTACCTCAAGTCTGTCTGTCCGCATTAGTTTCTGTGCAGCAGCTGCAGCAGCTGCAGGTACAGGGACCCCAGGATTCCCGGTAACCAGCATTGGTGCCGTCGGCAAGATCTCTGCTGGAACCAGGCTTGGGGAAACAGGTCCCAGGTAGGGATTAAAGGCTGCTGATGCATTGGTGGCTAAGCTTGGTGCAACTGAAAACATTGGCTGAAAAATAAGATGAAAAGCAACACTTAATACACAGGTCTTGGTTCAAAGTTGATACCCTACAATATATTTATCATCTATCCACCCATCCATCCATAATCCATTCTTCCTTCCCTCTTAACCTCCCTTCCTCCACTTAATTCTGTATTATTTAGTTGTTCTCATTCAGGATGTTTCTTAAATAAGCATTCATAAAATCAATGTTTTTCTAAAATAGGAATTTATCATTAAATTTTCCACTGGATTTTGCACATGGGGTCTGTAATACTTACAATTTCCTTTTGAACAACAGATAAACTATTCAATATAGAAACTTCCTGTGGTTACCAAATCTCCATCCTTGTCCTGAATTAATCCTAGAAACTTGTCTAAGAAATACATTTCATAATTGGTATGTCACATGTACTTGATAGATCTGTTTACAACTTTTAATAGGTTGTAAATGTCTTATTATCTGGAATAAATAAAGCATAACTCCCAATGGATAAACAGAGTTTCACAGTCAGTGTAAACTGTGAATTAACCTCATGGGATATGTGAAAGGTGATGATGACACCATTCCTTTTGAGCACATAAGAAAGCTCAAGTGTCTGGCATATTCACTTGTTGTAGGTTTTTCTGGGGAAATTATAAATGTTCCTCTGGACTATCACATCCTTGTGAGATATTTAACAATGAATTTACTTTACTAGAGAGAAACCATTCTGAAACAGAAGTCTGAAACATAACATTTCTTAAAGTTTGCTACATGATTGTTCAAGGAAATACATACAGTAGCATTGAATAAAATTCTGCAAGATAGAATTTCATTCATGAAATGCGTTGATGAATATAGGAGAATGGTTATCTATTTGGTGACAGGAAATATCTGTTGAGTAGAATTAAATAATTTATCTGAAATCTACTTTGACTTCATATTAAAAAAAAATCTAGCTTTTCCAGTTCTTAAAGAATAACCTAGTACAATTCCCACCTTATTGGTGGTATATTTTCAACTTCCTAACTCAACAGAATTTCAATCCTTGAAGTTTAATGCCTATGCAATAACGTTTACCTCTCAAACTCAAAAACACATGGACTAAATGGATCCTGTTCCTTATGGTAATTTTTAACATTTTATTTTCTTTAGCTAACTTTGGTAAGGAACAGAATCACAGAAAATTTTTTAGAATGAAAGGGACATTAAAATGTAGTTAATTCTTCCCTCAGGAATAAGAAGTTAGATGATTCAAGAGTTCACATAGTATTCAAGAGATCTGTACAATTTTACATAATTAAGATATATATTACAAAAGTAATTCTTATAGCTCAAAACAAGTACGTTTAAAAGAATAAAATACATCCTTTATCTTGTCTGGCCATGGCGCATCCTGTAACTAGAAGAGTAAAAAGCAACTCAAGTATTCCCTGTTTATTAGGACAGTGGTTTTCAACTGCAGCTGACTTTTGGCAATGTCTGTGGAGATATTTTGGTTGTTAAAGCTGAGGTGCTATTTCATCTAATGAGTAGAAGTCAGGGATGCTGCTAAACATCCTGTAACACACAGCCCCTCACAGCAAAGACTTATCCAATCCCAAATGTCGATAGTGCTGAGGCTGAAAACCCCTGTCCTAAAAGATGAGCTCTTCTCTTGACCTCACAGATCTTTTAGAACAAAATCTTGGCAGCTAGCATACACATTCTTACAAAGAAGACTGTGAAAATTAAATATTTAATACATTATTTGATTCACTTGGGAGAACAAACAATACATCATAGATTCCAATGATTATTGTCAAGTTAAAACAATTATGCCTCTGAACCTGCTGGTTTGAATGCCATGGTTAGCTGCCTGCCAGGTCGGTGGCTCTTGCCTGATGAAGTGGCCTCAAGTAATATCTCCATTTTCCAGGCCCATCCCAGACCAAAGCAGCTACCCATTCACAAGAAGAAACTATCCAAGCGTTCCAGATATTAACAATCAGTAACCTGTCAGAAAATGGGGCCCAGAGCAATCTCTGTCAACCAACAGTTACTTAATTACAGCTGATTTTATGCTGCTCCACTGTCTCTGGCTGGGTTAACATGTACAGTGAATCCATGTTGAACTTGGTCTTCTATTCAGAAATACTCAGGTTAAAATTACAGTTACATACTGTCAGATACAATATGTGAAATCTCAGCCAGATTAGCAATCTTATTTTTCTATTAATTAAAGAATCATAAGAAATTTAGCAGAAGACTAAAATTCTAGTTTAGAATATGGAGAACAGAAGCCAGTATCATTCCTCTTTGTATCTTATTGCTATGAATTAACATGTATTCCTAGGTAGTGCATTTTTAATGTATAATTCAGAAAGCTACTGGGATGTTTATGTCACTGTACACAATTTACTATAATTATTTAGAAACAAAGTTAAATTTACCAAATTATCTGAGGGGAAGAAGAGCATTATTTTAAGAAAAGAAGACCAGTGGCAAATACATTTCAGCTTTTCTAAATCTCATTGAATAAGTAAATATATAACCTACAATGTATATGATGCAGATGTTGCAAAGTGCAATGAAAGAATACTTTTATTAGATAAAAATGTTTATCTTATTTTCCCACTGGATTAATTTCTATAGTGTTGTCACAGGAATTGATTTTATGACTTAATTCAGCAAATTAAAATCTGAAGAATTTTGGGGCACTCTTAAGTAAAATCTGTAGCAGCTTTAAAATACCTGAAACATCAACTATTCAGCAAGCTTTATCTCAGATTGTTCCCTCTCAAGTTAAGCAGAGCTATTTGCTAAACAGGCAATCAGTAATAGCTCATACTTCGAAACTTTGATTCACAAAGCTATAGATCCACCCTCACACCCCCAAAAAAGTGCAACATTCTTTCATTTCTTTGGAGTTTTTGTAAAGTTGTTACATCGCTTTTTCGAAGAGCACCTTGGAAAGGTAGTTCACTGCTGGCCTGGTCAGAGTGCCCTAATCGAATTAGTGAAGCACTTGAACCTTCTGCACTGCCAGTTTTCCACTCCAAAAGCCATCCTGCAAAGGGTTCAGCAGAATTGCCAGGACGGTTATTAACACTACGGTGTTATTAAGTGGCATACTATTTTCTCTGAAGAATCCATAGTATAGGATATAACTACGTAATTGGTATATTTGATACTGACCACACCCTTGTAATAATAATTTACAGGTATCGTCGTTTCTGGGAAGGTATAAGGAAGGTTAGTTTATGATTGCCTTTCACCAGTGAAGACCCTTCACAGAGAAAAACAAATTGCAATCTTACTAATGCTGGTGCATTTACTGGCTAATCACCTGTTTGTTTTAAATGAGGCATACTGATTATATTAAAGTAATCAGGCTTTATTATAAATGAAAATGTTATTCAATTTCATATCATGACCCCAGTTAAATGTTTGAAAACATGATTATTACTATAATTCCCTCTGTCATGTGCCAGGCATTGTGCTAAGTGCTTTACCTATGTCACTGTATTTAATTCTCATAACAAATATTTATTTAACATATATTTGCCTAACAAATACATTAATGGATTTGCTATTTTGCTGTTCTTCTCTGCAACCATAAACTAACTAGCAAATGCATTAAACATGTTTTAGTATAGATATCTGAACATTACAAAAAAAGACATTTAATGTTATTTCCTAACTTAAAACTTTGTTAATTTTTCTAGTATGCTTGCTTGAAAGTTTCATCTTTGTTTTGCAATTTTTTTATACTGAACTTTTAAAGTTTCAGTAATGCATCGTTACCATGTTGTAATGTTGCAAATATCATAGGGGCTCTAATTTATTTAAAACATTATGTGAAACAATGTTTGTTTTGCATACATGATTTATATGGGGAGTATATATAATAAGTAATACATAATCAGTATCTGTAGGGATTTACAAAACACAAATTTTAGGTCAGATTTTTCCAGATTTTACCTGCGTGTGTGTGTGTGTGGTGTGTTGTATACTGGTAAATGTTCAACTTGCAAGAAAGTAAAAAATAAAGCTTATTTTTTCAAAAATTAACAGCACACAACATGCATGAAACCATGTTTCTGGGTAGGTACAATCCTGTACAACTATAAACAGTCTCTGTAAACAATTATTTTGAATGTAAATATAAAATGCAAAGCTAATGGGAGTTATCAACAAATTTACATTATAATGTCCTTATTCTAAGAAGCCAGTATACAACTTGCATGAAATAAGAAACACTGTTTTAAACTCTGCTTCTAGACTCACTTGCTTACTGGGTAAATCAAATGACTACTTGCTCTACTCTTAATTTCAATTAGCCCTTCAATCCAGTTTTACCAAAGTAATAAACATTTAAATAAAGAAGACTCACCTCTAAACCACAAAGGAGAAAAGTTATCAACATATATTAGCCTGGTCCCTACGATTCAAGGCCCATTCTCAAGCTGCTTGAGGAAGCTCAGGGTGACTGATGTGGACACATTTTACCAGAAACCCTTTGGGATGCAGTGGCCTGATCTCAACCACTGGTTGGATAAATTGGGAAAGTCAAGTCCTAAAAAATCATTTAAGAATTCTTGGTGTTCCTGGAAGTGTGATGAATGATGACTTCAAAGCTTTCAGCAACCAACTACCAACAAATGCTTAGAAGATTAGATGACCATAGACAGAGGTGAGTTGACGTGAGCAGCAAAGAAGCCCCTAAGACTCTAAATACAGCAACTTTGAATTTCTCTATCCCTAGGCTACTTCAAATTCATGAAATACACAGAGAATTCCATATGAATTATGTATATTTAGGTGGCTATGTGCATGTACCGTGAAGTATGGATGGCCAAGGGTAACCTTTGGGAGCACAGAGAAAGGCACCTGGCTAGCAGAAGCCCTGAGCTCAGACAGAGCTCTTCATAACCGCTGCTTATGAACGGAGGGCAATGATGAGAGCCTGGAATCAACAGAACTTCTCAAAGACATCTTTCTGGGATGGACCAAAGAAATATACCAGATGTCTCCAAGATGTGAGCCACAAGGTGCAGCCTATCTTTAGTTCATTTTCTTTTCTTTTTTTTTAGTAAACCTTTATTACCTTTGCATCAGATAGTGTAAGCAAAGTAATAATAATTTTATTAATTCATATTTAGAAAAAGAAAAACCCAAATATTTTATATATTTTTAATTTGGGTTATAGGTCTTTCATTTATCTTCTAAGATCATATAATAGAGAGAAAAATGATCTTTTTACATTTTTATTAGTGATTAGGAAATGATAATAGAATTAATGGCAGTTTTTAAATAGTTTAATATGCAAATTTTAGGGAGTAAACACACACATTTATACTTTCAACTACTTATTTTTTCATCTTATAAAATGGGAATAATTATGTTTATAAGATTGTTGGAACCTTGCAGATAATATATTTTAAACTATTCACTATATGTTGAAGAAGGTCAGAGATTTTAAATGAATCAACCAAGAGTTGGTTGGTGGTATGTCTTCAATTAGGGTTTCTTCATGGACACTGGAATCTGACAAGCCTTGGCTAAAATCCTGGCCCTGCCACTCAAGAGCTATGTAACTTGGGCATATTATTTAGCCTCTTTGAATTTCTGAGTATTCATCTCTAAAGCTGGAATAATATTACCTACTTTTTAGGATGGTTGTGAGGATTTATGAACAAAAAGTGCCAAGTGTAGTAAATGCCCTTAGAGTATTGTATTTGCCCCCAAATGCTGGCTTCTGATTCTTGGCTTGGTGCATTACAGTTTAATAAAGTCCATGAAAACAGGAAACTCTCCTATAAATCCCTGCAGACCTCAAGTCAGCCCAGTGTCATATTCTGAAGATGTTAAATTCATAGATCCAGTCTCTGAAACTTTATGAGAAAATGAGAAACCAAATTGAATGCACAAAGGCTATTTTCCTGGTCCTCAGCAATACTCTCATCAAGCCCCTGGCTGTCCCTGCTGTCCACTATACATACCCCACCTCTCTGCCCTATTATATGCTGCAGACTCTATAACTGGGCTTGTGCTTGTTTCCTAATTATGACTTTGGACTCTGGGGGCAGTTAAGCTACTGTGAACCTCTGCCTGTTTTTCTCATGTTTGGAAAACTCCTTCCTCCCTTCATTCTTTTACTCACGAAGCAATTTTTTATCTCTGCTCCATGCCAGGCACAATACTTGATGCTTCTGGATTTGATTAGGCTTTTCTAGCCCCTTCCCCTCTTCATGTTTCTCCAGCTACAGTTTGGGGGCCAAACTGGTTGGCTCTAGAGAACTCAGATGCTTCACCTACTTGACCATAAATGCTATCACTGCTCAGATAAACCTGCTACTCACTCCTGCTATTATGTATCTATTCACAGTATTATCCCCTTCGGTATCACCACTACTGGCTGCATCCTAGTTTATGCCATGCTTTCAAACACTATCATCTGTGCTATTGGCCATCCTCTTTCAGTGGCAACCATTTTCCAAATTAGTCACCTGGCTGCTTCCAGCCCTGTTACATTCCCTATTTGTTTTTTAGACCCAGCATTAAAGTTCCAGTAAGCAGTTATGAATATCTCAGTTACTTCTGAATCTCCTTATCATTACCCTCATCAAAACTGGGCTAACTACAAAAAAGATCGAAAAGTCTCAGGTGGGGTTTTGAAGGCAAATTTCCTGTATTAAAGCCTTCACTATGATCATTAAAATCCCAAACAGTTTAAAATTGAATAATTAAAATGACTTCCATACATATTACAAAAATGTCAGTCTGAATATGTTTTTAGACTATTATCTCAGGATGCCTTTAGCAGAAAGGTAATTCCACATTCAAATCTAGTCTTATCAGGGAAAATTAACATAAAACCTGAATGTGCACACCAGTACCAATAAATGCTTTGTCTAAGCAGAGAATTTTCCCACAAAAACACCAAAAAATTGGACTTTTATTTATGATGGTTCCAGAAACTTACTTCATGACTTAACAAACAACATATATTTGCTACTTATTCAAAGACAGGAGCATAAACGTTGTTTATCATTTATCCCAGGATTACGCATATGATGACCCTTGAATGGCCTTGAGAGTAAAGCCCCACGACTCACTCCAGAGATGGGCCAAGACTGCACAATGAGGAGCTCTCTGTTCTCTGCAGCCTGGGAACCACACATGCTGACATCAGAGGTGCTGCTCCCGGGTCACCAAGCAACTAGAGCCCAGGGTAAGCAGCCTTTAAATGTTTAAGTGGAACAAAGTATCTCACATCAAGGAGAGATCTTACATCAACTAAAGTAGTAGTCGCCCCAAGGACTTATCAGATCTTTAAAATTATGTGTAAGGGCCAAGGGTAAAAGAGACCTCTTGTCTTACAATTCTGTTAGAAATATGATTATAACTAAATATTTTTTTTAAACCAAAGGGAAATCAAGCTATCCTAATACAGACATGTGGAATTAGCAGATGTCACAAAATAAATTTAAGATATCATATATTTAACTAAGCCTGCAATAATGGAAAAAAATATATCAGGTTAAAACAGACACAGAATTATAATATTCTCTCACCTCAACTGTACAGTATTGATAATTGGTATCACTGCCGATGTGATATGGAGATCCCTCCCACCTCGAAATGCAATCCCCCCCTCTTTTTTGGAATGATTGGTGCATTAAATTCTAAGAGAGAATAATAATTACATTGAGTTCAGGAGTTAAAATGTATTAGGAAAAAAATTACTTAGCATACACGCTACAGTTAGCATTTCAGAAGAATGTGGGTCATTCCCATGACCTCACAATATTGCACATAAGTGACATAGATTACTGACAGATATATTCTGATCATTACAAATTTCAACATGCATTTAATAACAGAACTACTGTATCACATTTAACATCAGAACACCTTTTATAAACTAAAAATTATGATATTAATCTTACATTTTAATGGATAAAGGTGAGTAAAGATTATTGAAGTCATTTATCACATACACCTCCTCCCAAAAATTGAAACAAATATATGTGATTAGAGTAAGAGATTATCCACATACCCTGCTCCATGAACATTAAATCTATATGACCATCTATAATTTATAAAGTTTAGTTTTTTCTTCCCTCTCCTGATTAGTTCTCCTTTGATGTGATTTTAAAGTTTATGATTCACTGCTGTCATAATTTTCCTAGCATTTGTAACTATGAAATAATTTCAATTTAAGTTAAAAATAACAAAGCCTCCTTTTTAAGGAAGAGAACTACACAGATTCTTTTCAAGGACGATGGAAAGGCATATTTTTCCTCAGAATTAAAGATAATACAATACCAATTTTAAAAATTATTATTACCATTTAAAAGTGGCCTGAAAACATACATTGACTATATTGATGAGTGTGATGTTCATTTTAACACCTGCAAATCATAGGATTTAATCCAAAGAGAAATTTAGGGGAAAACACGCTATAACGTAAATTTCCACATAATTTAGTGAGAAGATGAGTAACTTCACAATGTGAAAACTGCTTCAAGGTTTGACTTAAAAGTTTGCTAGAAAACACCAGGCAACTGATACTATTACCTGTGTTCACTTGATCTAGTACAATATTACTTTAACACTGAAACTGAGCACTTGGAATCAGAAACTTAATGAGGATTGAAAACCTGCTCACCACGGGTTGCAGTGGGGCACCAGGCATCATGGCATTAGCTAGTTGCATTTGCTGGGCCAACATGGCCATGTTCTTCTGCTGAATCAAGTTATTGCGCCCATTTATCTCCAATTGTGTTTTTAAGTGTGGGGGTGGATGAAGATATTTGCAGTTCTCCCTAGAGCAACGACCCTAAAAAACAAAGGCAGAAAGTAGCATCTTAGAAAAGAATAAAATCAGCCAATCTTAAAAAATAAAAGTAATGTAAGCCTACCACTTTAATCTACTATGGGTTTTTCACACAATGTATTGCTCATGTTATTTTATAGTACATTTCGAAGAAATAATGAACTTACCCAAATGCATTATCAAAATGCGGCATTAAGACATTTCAAAACATCTTAAAGCTTGAAGAATTTCCTTTATTTTAACATCAGCATTAATTTTTCTAGGTTCAAGTTTTAAAATATACAAACTGCCAGGGTAATATAAAAACACAGAATATCAAATAAAGGATAATAGGCTCCTTACACACTATCTGCTGGTTGACTTTAATGACTGCAAAAGAATCAGGAAGTTTTACCATCTGTTTTTACTTGTATTGAGTTCTAAGGAAATAAACTTAGAGGAAGGACTCAAAGCACCCTATATCTTCAGTAAAACACCTTTACAAGGATCTCATAACAAATAAAATTAAACTACTATTAAGCTTTATAAGCCTATGTATTAAGAAACTTACAGATGAAAAGAAAAAAAATCCCCACATTCCCACTGTATACAGAGATTGGTAAGTATAGTGAAACTCTGGAAAAATATAACCTTTAACCTTTCAAAGATAAATCTAGTCTCCATTGCCATTCTATACATCTATAAATTCTATAAATCTCCATTTGTAGTTTATAAAGTAATATAACTAGGCATATTTATCTTCCAAAAATGTTTACAGTGTAAAATTGAGAAATAAAATAAGTTACTATGAAGAAATGTGAATATACCTTCCTTTCGGATGATTTTTTTCATCAAAAATATATATTAACATCTGTAGTATGCAATATCATGTGAGGGATTGCGCCCATAGTATTTTAATACATTGTCAAGTCATATTGATAGTGACAGATCTCATCCATTACTACCTTGACAACTTCTATCACCAATAAATCTGATTAGAACTGTTTGTGAGAGTAAAAGAAACCCTCTTTCTTTTTTTGGACCACCTTCTCAAGCTTCCATTCATTTTTCTAAGAAAAATTTATTATCATAATTTGACCTTATTCAGTAAATTGACTGAGAAAACTAATGCTTATATTTGTGATAAAATATGTCACAATTCTAACTTGAATGACCTACTTCTGGCTTGTTTGGGATAAAATTTTTAGCTATCAGTTTTTACACAGGGCTAATAGAAGATACTGCCTGCTAGTAACATGTTTCAAATACTACTTTAAATCAGGAGGCAGTAGAGGACAACAGTTGATAGCAAGCACCCTAACCTGGGTTGAAGGTCTAGCTCTCTCACTCATCAGCTGCAATAATTGCATAAAGACTTCTTTAAGCCTCTGACTTCTTACCATTTCAAAACTTCTACATAACCTACACCATGTTTAGATTAAAGAAGATAATATATATATATAAAGATAAAGAAGATAATTTTTGCCCTTGGCACCGCAAGGCAGTCTCTGAGCAAAGCAAAAGTCAAGGGCTGCTATTATCACCACCACCACCACATTTTAAATTGTACATCCAACAAAGGAAAACAAAATACTGGCATGAAGGTCATTTTTATAATATCTATTTGTTATGGCTATTGATATGTCCGAAAATAAAGTAACTTTCACATATCTGACTTATTCCATATGAAATCACTGTGCTTTATATTTGATGAGATCATGGGCATGTCATTATCTTAAAAGCGTCTGGATGCAAAGCCATTTTACAAAAACAACACTTAGAGGCATAAGATATAAACCACAGAGAAAAACTGACCAACGTAAAGAAGCTCATGGATGACACATGGTCTGATTTCAGGAATATTCAGTTAAGGTCTCTTGAAGAAAACCTGCTTTTTCAGTGCAAAGAACAACTTGGCTCTAAGAGAAATCCTGGTGCTCAATATCTCCACGTCGTATTTCTTACTAAGATTGGATTTACTTAAATGCAAATAAGCAGGGTTACATCCACCCTGAGTATTCAGTTACTGTCAATTCACTCAGATCAGTTTCTACAGTTCCATAAACAGCACAGAGACAGTTCTGGGCCTTGATCTGGCCCTGATGACACTGACACTGGTTTCCCTAAGCACTTCTTTCTAGTGCCTCCCTTGAACACAAACCACACAGTTTCCTACCTACAATATACAGCCCAAATTGAAATAAAGGAGAGAAATCATATGTGCTCATCACATATTCTGTCTCAATGCACATCTCAAAACTTCCAACAGAAGCTCAGACCTTTGGTTTTCATTTTGCATTTACTTTACCTAGGAAAAATGCTATTCTACTACATTTCCTACATATGCTACCTCTCTATGCTCAGCTTGATTTGACTGTACTGGAAATTCACTTTCAGAAGAGCTAATGTTCCTAAGAATCAACTAAAGATACTTTGTGAAAACCACAGACTACCAAGCCTCTTCCACAGAAAGTCAGTGGAATACAGGTCTGGCGGCCCAGGGGTGCACATTTTAACAGAATGCCAGGTTATTCTGTGATAGCAGCAAACACTACAAAACATGATTCTACAAAGCCACATGAAGTTTTCATTGACACACGTAGAAAAAATAACAGAGGAGTCTGCAGTTGACATTAGGTAAACTCAGCTTCTTACAAAGTTCAAACTTGTTTAATGCTGACCGTGCTGTGGAATAACTGTGGTTTGACAAATAAAAAGGTCAAGAATTAGTTAAAATAAACATACTCTTCTAGAGGACTGCCTAACCCTCCAGAGAAGAACCATCAGCAGCATACCTTCTGGTTGAGAGTTAAGTATGACGGTACCTCTCTGAGTCCCCAGCACCATACCTTAATAGCATTTACAGAATGAATGAGTGAATGCTTCTTACCAAAACCTTAAAGATGAATTCTACTTTAACTCTATTCTGTAGACAATGCACATTAATAGAATAAAATGTAAATCAAATACCAAACTCTGATTCTGATTTGTACTAACCTAATGATGCTTTTATTCAGGGGCCAGTAGTTTGAACACAGGATAAATCTTGGGCAATAAAGGGAGAAAAGGTTAACAGAAGGCTTGTAAGTTTCACAAGGGAGGAAAAAAGATCTGTGTAGAGATTCTATGTATTTGACATCCTGAAAGCTATACAGTTGCAATACATTCTAAAAATCTAAAAACAGATATTCAGCCAGTATCTTGCCCTCACATACACAGGACTTTTGTGAAGGAGGTACTACTCTAAATCATGCAGAGATTTCACCTCAAGATAGATTAAATTGGGTTGTTGGGATTAACACAGAGGTATAAATAAAAAATTTTTATTGTTTTGATTGTTACATGTAGTTCCACCTATGATCATATAATTATACATTTTATCAAACATAGTTTGGTTTGACTAACAGCTTTGTTACTTGCTCTGTGACCCTGCAGAAGTTAAATTCTTGGAGTGGGCATAGTTTTCCTGTGGAATAGTAACAATGCAATTGTTCTCACTGGTGATTATGAGGCTTGAACAAGAGAGTGAGCCAACCTCGTACCGGGATTCTGATGTTAACAGTTTACTGACAGATACTGTTTTTCTCTTTCTTTAAATCTTCAAGCTAATAACAAGCAGCAGTTGCTTAATTTAGCACCATATCTGTTAAAAAGTACTAAAAATTATACAAGTAGCAAAACACAGTCACAATGCACATCAATCATCAGTAATATTAAGTTTGGCCCTTAATAATCATTCTGTATTTACCACTAAGGATAAAAATGACATTTCAAAACATTTCTGCAGTGTTATATTTCTGTGGTTTGCTTTTGTTGACTGCACTGAAATCTCATTTTCAGTGAGCTGCCCTGCTAACCAGCAGGCCGTTCTGTATAACCTATGCCATATAGGTAACTCAACACAGATTCCAAAGACATCACTTTAATGTATATACTGTGTCTTTTAAGGGAATGGAAGAAGTTCAATACAATATTGATCCAGACTGAATCCATTTTTCTCCAATAATTTTTCCACATCTTTAAAGTAACCTGTCCAAGAAAGTAAAACATTTCCCCTTATAGTTTTAAAAGCCTGTATGAAACCAACAATGGTCATTCAAGAGATCAATTCACCAAGTCCTCAATTTCTGAAGTTACAAACTGTTCAACTGTGTATTTAAGGATTTTCTCATTAGCCTTTGAAATTCATAGTTTGTGATTTTTTTTATAACAAGGGAGGACATATGTTGAGATTATTTGAACCTCAAAATAAGTGTCTAATTCTTAAACATTATAGTTTAATGAAGTAGATGTTTAAATAATTACATAGTATGAGAGTGTATGGTACACATCTAAAACTGATGGCTATAGATGTATATATAGTGAAATATAAATTGTAGACTAAAGATAAAACTGAATGAAACCAGAGATGGGAATTTATAGAGATATGTTTAACTATTTTTAATATTTACTTTAAGAACTAATAATCAAAAATAAAACATCTTACTTAGAAGTTGGCCAAGCTTAATAAAACAAAACAAAACAAAAAGTTTCATTTGAAAACTGGAAAAACAAATTTCTACTTTAGTTACACTTCCTCCACCTACAATAAAAGGAATAGTGTGATTTACAAGGTTGGAATAAAAAAAGGCATCTCTGCCAAATGGTAAATATATGGTGGGATTCAAGATTACTGAGGCTTATTTTAAGTAGACTCTGGAAGTAAAGAGCCAATGAAAAAATTGTAGGGGTACCACCTTCTACTCAAGTCTTTTACAACTTTCATCAGAAATATTGGTTTTCTGGTAAGACTGTTCAAATTGCAACCATTTCAATTGTTAAAACAAAACCAGTATTTCCTTTGGGACAGCTGAGATACGCAAGTATTTTTTAAGCACTTTCTGGAGATATTCATTGCTCAGATAACTGGCCAGAACTCTGGCAAAGGAATTTGGTAGCTTCCTATTGAAAATTCTTAACAGTATTCATTTGTTTGTTTTCTCAGCTAAGATGAAACAAGCATGTCAAAAATTTGCCAGAAGGGGGAGAAAAAACATTGGCTATCAGGAAATACTGTATCACGCATTTCCAAAGATGCTTTTATGGTTCTACCATGCTTTTTACTGCTGATCAATTCTAATGCAAGGATGAATAAATTTAACATACATATAATATTTATTTTAAAATTACAAGCATCTAGTGGAGGGAAATTCACAGCTATTTAAAAGGTGATCAACTTTAAGAAAAAAATATGCTTTATATATATACACAAATATGCTTACACATATATACTCAAGTGTTTGTTTTTATTTAGGTAGATATGAGTTTGATTAGCTCCAGGAATTACAGTATATTGCATTTTGCAAATGCTGAAAGTAAGTTCATTGTATCTAAAAGGATACTCAAATGCTTCCTTACATACTTAAAATCTTAAATGTTCCTTCCAATCCACTTGTTTCCATAAAGCACTTGAGTCAGCTTACAAGAACACATGCATCCTAAAAAGAATTTCAAAGTTTTTCAACCTGAGCACTGCTGATGTCCCTATCTGGGGACAGGTGAGTCTTTGTTGTACGGGCTGTGGTATGCATCGCAGTGTTCAGTGGGGCGCCTGGCCTGCTAGCTGCCTGTAGCACTCCTGGCTCTCACTTATGACAATCAAAATTTTCTCAATATTGCCAAATATCAGTGGGGGTTAGGAGGAGGCAAAATCATCTCCAGATGATACTCAACCACTGCTTTGTATCTAATGGAATTTAATGGGGGCTGTATTAGTCTGCTTGGGATGTCATAACAAATGTCATAGCCTGAGTGGTATAAACAACAGAAATTTATTTTCTCACAGTTCTGGAAGCTAAAAGTCCAAGATTAAAGTTCTGGACAATTTGGTTTCCAGTAAGAGCTCTCTTTCTGGCTTTCAGACAGCCACCTTCTTGCTATGTCTTCACATGGCCTTTCCTTGGTGTGAGCACACACAGAGAGAGCAAGCTCTCTGGTGTCTCTAATAAGGACACTTGTCCTATCAGATCAGTGCTCCATGCTTATGACCTTAACTTAATTAGTTTAACCTTGATTATTTCTATAAATGTCCCATCTCCAAATACAGCCACACTGGAGATACAGTGTCAACATACACTTTAGGGGGAAACAATCAGTCAATAAAAGGGGCACACATAATTAAACAATAACATGAAGAAAGGAGTCAATTCTCCTCTTATTCTGCCAGGCAGTTAGTATCTAGTCCTCTCTAAAATTAACATGAAATTAATAAGGCAATACTAATATTTAAAGTATAACTTCCTAGGTATAAATTGCTGTTTCTTCATCCAATCAATATAAGGCCGATGCTTGGAACTCCGATCAACCCAAGAGCTGGGGGAGTTTTCTTTTATCAGAGACAGAAAAGAGAAGCAGAGATTTATTCATGTATTTTCACTGAAATAGTCCCAATTTGTTTAAAATGTTTTACCACAGATACAAAATCTTTTCAGATGAAATAGAATATAAGACAAATTTAGATTTTACCCTTTTCTGATCCCACAAAAAGTTCATAATCACATATACACTATGGCTTAACAATTATTGAGACTTTCAGTAAAAGAAAGAAAAACACAAACATACAAACACATATATATATACACACCATCTTTTGAGTTTACAATGTAACAGACTGTTTCATGTCCTTAAACATTTTGTCATCAAAGTCTAATCTTTTCTCAAAAAAGAGATTTCAGACTTTTCTAGCTATTTAAAGCACCCTCTCCAGTATTGAATGGCTGTTCCAGACACTATTTTATAGAACATTCCTAAATTTGATGATGAAGATTCTTGGACATTAAAACCAGTAATAACATTTACCATATCCCAAAATATCCTCCATGCTGACGCAAACTCAACGTGCACTAACTCAAACATCAGGATACTATGACTTTTTTCCCAGAGAACAAGAGCTTTAATTGCACAAGTCCCATTAATCATCCTGAAAATGGCATAACTGAAACTCTATACATCTATGTAAGTATTATGTAATGCCTGAGAGTCAGGTTAGCTGCTGCTAAGGAGGTGGAGAAAGGGAAAAGGGCAACAAATCATACACACTCTTGTTACAAAAATACTCCTTTCTCCAGCAGCTTTTGTCTGTGAGAGATCAGATATATATACAACTATGTCAGCAGCAATTATATCAGCACACAATTTTAGCTGATAGTCATCTGAGAGCTTAGCTCCCGCACTGAGAGCTCACAAGGATCTTAGGTTTAGAGTCACTTGTAATAGGATGCTGAAAGAAGACAGTCTCTTTTTCCTTATACCCATGGCCTCCTCTATCCCGCAGAATCCCACAGAAGTGTGTAGCCATCTATGAAGTGCTATGGAAGGTTTAATTGGCACCTATTCTCTGTCCCTGTTCCATGGTGTTCCTGAGCTCCAAAGATGGGTCTGGCCAGCATCCCTGAGCCAAACCAGTGTCTCCATGACCTTGTGAAAGCCCAGTGACATTTGGTAGGTGCCAGGATCATTAAACAGGCCAACATTTGCTCGCTGCTTTTTGATAGCAACATAAATTGGAAATGCCAGATCACTGTATTTCTATTATTTTTTCAGTTGCTTCATTTTTGGTAAGCAACTGTCAGACTTCTAAACTGTGTGTAGCAGAAACATTTCTGAAGTTTTATGGCATCCAAATCAGACACACTTCAATCTTGGCTAATAATTAAAAGCCCTAACATTTACATAATAAAATGTAGTGCTCTATTTGTAGCACATGTCTTTCAATTGAGAAATACAAAATCTTTTAAAAATAGTACCCAATTCATCATCGTACCACTGTTAGGTAGATTACAACATGACTGTCTCTATTATATTTCCAGGGATTTCCTGAGGGTAAAAAAGGAGATAAACTTAAGTTAAATGCATATAGTTTTTTTCCCTTCGTGATCTCTTAGAACACTTGTTTAAGCAGTTCTTTACAGACCTATTCTAGCTCCTGTGCATTGACAAAGCAAAAGCTCTCCTTTAAATACCCCTCCAAAGGGTGGGGTGTGATTCTTACCCAAGGACACATAACTGAACCCAGGCAATCTAACTACAGAGTTGGCAATTCTTCACCATTATGCTAAAGGTATGCATTCATACTGATGATCACTTGATCATCTTTAAGTATGTATGGTTTTCTAATCATTGCCCATACTAAAACATAGATAACTCTTAACCAGAATAGGTCAGAATTAAATGGGTGCTTCCACCCTCTTTGAGTTCTGCATAGGAAAAGCTGTTTCACAATACAAAAAACAGATTTTGGAGAAGATTAATTCAACATAACATTTCCAAAGTGTAATGGAAGGAATTAGATTTTTGTATAAATTTCAGTTTATCTGTCATTCACACTTTTTCCCAGCACTGCAATATAGGATCAATCAAAAGAAAATAATTGATCAAATCAAACAAGTTAAAATTTTGCTTCATATTATCCATTTCAACAAGAGACCCAAGAAAGCAAGAGATTCTTGGATAATCTATGGATCTCACTGATCTGGGCTCCGTGATTTGGCTATATCACAGATAAGGAAAAGGTGATTTTATACAGAGAAAAATAATATATATATATGAAGAATATAAAGGTAAATAGTAATACAGTGAGGATGGTAGGTTTCTACGGGATAAGTCTTTTATTCAGCAATATAAAAGAAATTAAAGGAAATCAAAGAGGTAAAACATTTTGGAGAAGTCATCTTGAGCATAGTAACACCATGACCTTGTATTTATATGAAGTATGTGCTATTTGGTAACTTATAGACTGTACAAATACTTATAAATATAGAAAAGTAAACCTTGTTTTTACATAATTAAAATAACATTTATTGTTGTGATAAACTTTGAAGTATACTATTTTCAGTTTTCCAAGTCCCATTTCAATATTCTATTGTAAATCTTCCAAATTTTACTGTGTAAAAGTCCACTAGATGGGATAGTGTATATTATGCATATGATTAGTACCTAAGTGATTTCTAAACTCTTAACAGATGTCCAAAATTTTTGCCTGTCAGTTATATGCTGAAATTACTACATTACACTGAGCTGCAATCTTTTAGAGATGTCATTGTCTCTTCCAAATATCAAGGATCCTTTCCCCCAATTTCTTACTTGGGCTCCTCTGTAAACCTCTGGGTTTCCCCTAACTGAAAACAAAAGTTGTTGCTTTCTGACCTCACAGATTCTGACTCAAGTCCAGCCATTAAATGCTACTGCTTCACATAAACAACGACAGAGCACAAAGAAAAGGTGAGGTGACAAAGGTCCTCACCATTGCTGACCACTGTCTCCTTCAGACAGATCAACTTTATACTTGAACAATATGTGCTCAATGACGCTGGCTCTGTCCCTGTGGGAAAAGTACTCCCCTACCCCCACATCCTCATGACAATTTGCTAAAATTGTGCACAGCCATCCACGCTCTCTCAGACTTCAGGCTTCCGTGAGGAAAAAGAGAATTGGTTTGTGAGCCCAGAACATGTCTCTATTGGATGCTGACTGCAGCAGCATAAGCAGTAAGGGTGAGAAAAATCTCTTGAAGTAAAAAAGCAGTATCACAACACAGGTTATCTGAGCCTCCTTCTCTGCGCCCCACCCCACCCCACCCCAGAGACTTCCAATGGCTTTCTGGAGCAGATCACCAAATATCTGAAGGAGTAACATTCAACAAAAGTTACTTAAGTTACCACTGGAAATAACAGGAAAGTCTCAAAATTTTGAGAAAGAATTTGTATATTTGTAGTATCCTTAAACAGTTTTTTGGGAAAAGATCTATATTAACAATAAAATAAAGAACTGAGAATAGATGTCTATCAACTATGGAACTTACACAAAGCATCTAAGATGGGTGTCTAAGGCAGAAGGATACTGAAGTCATCACTTAAACACAGACACTTGAAAAAGCTTTATCATCACAAGGTGCTCTGTTCCAAACAGCAATCAGAAGTTGCAGACTGTATTCTTAAGTGCTTACTTAAGATGACAAGTATGGAGATGTTGGGCCTCACAGGAACATCAGCCATGACAACACTGTTTTTTAATAAGCCAGAATGTGAATGTAAGCGGGAAAGGCAAAGGCGGCCATCACATGATGTTTTTCTCCTGCTATCACATCAACAACATTTAGGCTGAAAGCCCAGATCTGCTAACACCAGGCTGGGATGCATTAAATGAGTAAAGCAATGTATGCATGAATTTTACACTCTCTACCTCTGGCTAAAGCAGGTGCCTGTTGGTAGGAATAGTTGTTTTATCTTCCTTGGGACTTCCTTGCCTCTCTCCTAAGAGTGTTACACAGCTTTACTGCACATTGTTTTTATGTCTTCACAATGCCAATTGCCTCCTGAAGGAGGCTGTGCCTCAGCCTTGTGTCCACAGCCTAAGCCAGGCAAATTGCTCCATTTTCAGGTAACTTCTTCCTACTGTTGTCCAAACACAACTTTGGACTCTGCTGCCACCCAGAGAGAAATACGGTCACTTGGACTTATCTGTGTCCTTAAGCTTATAAGTTTCTCACACACACACCTTAGGGATCTGCCCATAAGCACTATCCTGGGACTTGACATAAAAAACAATATAGCCCCAGCTCAATGGCTAAGATCACATAACAGGAATCACAAAGTTGTTCAAATGCCAACTTGTATATTCATTAGCAGTGCGACTTTGGGTTAATTATTCAACATCACCAATCTTCAACTCCCTCTTCTATATAAGTGAAAATAACAATGCCATCCTAGGGATAATGTAAGTATTAAATGAAGGAAAGTACAGAGGGCCTCCATGGTGGTCTGGTACTGAGCAAATGGAAATCACTGGGGGCTCTCCCTCTCCTACTCCTCCATGTTCTTCACATCCCTGGGACCTTGCAAGCCCTACTTTCATCACTCAGACCCATTTCTCTAGACATTCTTGAAAGCATCCTTTCTCCTCTTCTTTCAACCTTCCCTTGTCGGAGTCATTCAGCTCCCCGTGAGATTAGAATCTCTTTTAATAAACTAATTCACACTAAGCCTCTAGTGGTCAAAGATAACAAATTTACAGTACAGTGGGAAAGACATCTATCTAAGAGCCCAGGGGAGCTGGACTCACTGTAGCTCCTCCTCCACTAGCCGTGTGACTTCCCACAGGTACTCAACTTCCTAGCCCAAACGGTGCCTTCATCTGTGAAACTGTATCCAAGTAACATAACTCCTGGGTGGCTGCGAGAAAGCTTTTCTTGTGCCCAAAGTAAGAACTCTAATGCTCATTTCTCTTACCACCAGAAAACTGGGCATCTGTATTTTAAAAGGGGTTGATAATAAAAGGGAATTATTTTCATAGGTTGAATTTGATTATGAGAGGTGACCCTTTTCGAATGTCACTTTCTGTGTTCATTTTCTCTCTCATTTCCCCTCCCTTCTCCCTCTTTGCTTTCTTGCCAGGTAGGAAAACTCAAGTAGTGAATTCAGTACCTGTCCAACTCTACTACAGGTAAGTCCTACAAGTCTGTTTGCCCTTCTAGATTAAGAACTTGTTTAAGTCAAAACTAAATCTAACTTAGCAACTTAGCATTTTTAGTAAATGTTTATAGGATGAATAAGCAATTTAGGAGACAGGAGGGCATTTTCAGTATTCCAGCTATCATGTCACTGAGACAACAGTGTACAGTCCACAGTCATGACTGTACATGCTAAATAAAAAATTCCTATATCCAGCCTCCACCTCCAGAAATTCTGAATCAATTGTTGTTGGCTGGGTCCCAGGCAAGCTCTCAGATGATTCTAGTGACTGCTCCTCTGAGCACCATTGGTTAGTCTTTATGTATACACGCCAATGCACATCTTCATTCACACATCAATCACAACCTTTTCCAGAGTTCTCTTAGACCCAGTGTTTGCCAAGGACTCCAAGATAACTGCTTATGTTATCTGATTGTCAGTTACCTGGCACTTGGGTTTCTAAACTGCCCTTTCTTCCACAGCTCCTTTCTCCTATATGCTGGGAGAAAGGTTGCTCACGGGTCAGGGGCTGCCCCAAAGAGCTACTGCCTTTTGTTCTCTTGGGCATACTGTCCTAGAATGAGGTCTCAGACTGGCAACACCTTGTTTCTAGAAACCCTGTTCATAGGAAGCAAAAGATCTCATAGGAAAAAGAGGGTTAAGGAATCCATGTCATCAATGTACCTATGAGAGCCCTTAAATATTCTTTTTTTTAATATTCAACATACATGGAACACTAAGGAAAGAATGAATTGATGACATTCACAGCATTTTAGGTAAGTAATAACAAATCTATACAATTTAGTTTCATCCTCATCCATCGAGAGCTACAGGTTTTTCGTGATTCCTTTGCTATCCTGACATTATTGCTTTTGCAATTCATAAATTATAAGTTGACTATGCTCAAGTTAAAATATTCATAGCTGCAGTATATGTCAACTGGCAGATTATAAATTTTCAAGTAAGAAGATAAGAACTCTCCATGGCATTTGCAGGATATAGATGACTTAATCTAAGGACTGAGGACAACTTTAATTTGTTGCTATTTGTTTTCAGATATAACAAATGATTTCACTATAATCCAGGAATAGAAATTGAAAGTTGATATGTTATCCCTATTAGAAATCATCAAAAATTAAACAGGGAGTTTCCTGTGTTTCTGCAATAATACCAGAGCATACAGAATCTATGAATTACTCTTGAAGAGTTAGATTTATATCTAGATCAGAAATATAGTGTGGGTGCACACACACACACACACACACACACACACACACACACATACATGCACACAGGTGGAAGAGAAAGGAAAACAGAGTAACAGATTCACTGTTTCCTAATCTAACCTAAAAAGTAAGCTAGAAGATAGGAAATGAATGGATGAGGCTAAACTAAAAATAAATGTTGAAGTGGTCTCGCCTTGAATATACTTCACATTAAATCTTAATAACTTCTAGAATAACATATTTATATATTTATTCACCAACTACTTGGTGTGATCTCTTGTGCTCAGTGCTCTGGGACAGTATAGACACAAATTGAATCAAGACATATTCTGAAGGGAAATAAGGCATGCACATAAATAATCTAAAGAGTGGAGGCAAAAGTGTCAAAAGGAGCATTCAGATAAAAGAATTCTTGTAATTTGAGGGAAAAAGAGAGTGTTTCTATTTACTTAGAAGAATCAGATAATAGCTTTGAAGAAGAGATGGAATTTATACATAAGGAGTTGGAAGATATGCAGGTAGAGATAACAGCATAATTTGAAGCATCGATGACAAATAATAACTGTAATAAGGGCAGAGTGGAATATAAGTTTGATTGAGTGGAATATAAATTTGGCTCTGGCTTGGGGACAGTTTAAAAAACTGATAAAAGATTGTCTATGTCTTTTTGTAGGTCAAGGAGAGCCACTAAAAGGGGCCAGGGATGGCAGTTATTAAAATATTCCAAATATTCCACCCTTCCTGTTTGCCTAAGAGAAGTCAAGAGTTAAGAGTTTCCATTTATACGTCACCTCCTTCAGTAAGTTTTTAAAACTTTGTCTTTATTACTCTTCTAGATGGTTCCAGAGCATTCATTACACCTTATCATAATTGCTTGTCAGCTGCCTATTTCCTTCATTAGACCCAGCTCAACGAGGGTAAAATCATAACTGTTTATTTTCCAGTTGCATTGCCAAAATGAGAACACTTGGAATAGTGTTAAGCTCATAATAAGTGTTAATACTGAATGGGAAAATAAATAAAGGAGTCTTATAAAGCAGAATTTATGTTACATAATACACATGTAATATATGCATAATAGATACATACATATATAACTATATGTCTAACTTCCAAACACACCTAGAATATTGTTTTCAAAATCTAATGTTTCAAAAATGTGCTTACTGATTGCCAGAATAAGCCTTATTATTTTCTAATTTATTACAACTTACAATCATTAATTAGTCTTTTAATCTATGTTTCATTGTTTCCTTCACAAAAGCTGGACTCCACACTACAATCACATCAGAAAATAATACATAATAACTGTAATCTGGATTACTCAGATTGGAAAATGTTGAATTTTAAATTAAAAGGGATTGTGTTAACAATGGAATACTATTCAGCTATAAGAAGGAAACAAATCCTGCATTTGCAACAACATGGATGGAGCTGGAGGATATTATGCTCAGTGAAATAAGCCAGGTGGAGAAAGACAAGTGCCAAATGATTTCCCTCATTTGTGGAGTATAACAACGAAGCAAAACTGAAGGAACAAAATAGTAGCAGACTCCAAGAAGGAACTAGTGGTTACGAAAGGGGAGGGGTGTGGGAGGGCTGGTGGGGAGGGAGGGAGAAGGGGATAGTGGGGTATTAATGTTTAGTACACATGGTGTGGGGGATCAGGGGGAAAACAGTGTAGCCCAGAGAAGGCAAACAGTGAATCTGTGGCATCTTACTGCACTGATGGACAGTGACTGCATTGGGATATGAGTGGGGACTTGATAATACAGGCAAATGTAGTAACCACATTGTTTTCTCGTGTGAAACCTTCATAAGAGTGTATATCAATAATACCTTAATAAAGAATAAATAAATAAAAATAAATAAAAGGGACTGGACTAAATTGGTATAGTAAGTGTACTAACATAAAAAAATAATCAGTATATATTCCTATCTTCTAAACAACTTTTCCAAAACTATTTCTGTGAATCATAACTATGTGATTAAGGTCCAAGTTATCCAAAATAGGTTTAAGTCTGTACATGCAATTATTTTCAACTATTTCTGAAATAATGATTGTTTTCTTTTATTGTCACCACTTACCTGTAAATCAAAATCATTTCAAATTTCATTTAAAAAGTTGTGGTTCCTGATTTACAATAAATTTCTCTGTATTGTAACTAGTGTACTGTTTTTGGTTTGTTTGTATTGATTTTTTAAGTCAATTGTGGTCTGAAAGGACCACTTAGTAAAGAAGTTTGCTTTTAACATCAGTCTCTGGAAAAGAAGAAAATAGCTTGATAATCAAATGGACTGATTATGCAAACAAAAAATAATTCCTTCTAAACTAGTATTCTCCATTATAAACTGCCACAGTTTTTGCTGAAGTATTTACATGGGATGACAGCAGGGCGTGTAGGGGGCCCTGTGGCCCTCACCAAGAGTGAGTTGGTGGAATTACTTGAGTCCATATAATACAGCAAGAAAAGATTTATAATGTATTAGTCAATGCAGTCATTTTAGGGAAAGACTAAAACAGTACCAGGAAAGGACCAAGAAATGCTTTAAATAGAAGCAAGTAAAAGTTTACAAATTATCAGTGGCCTTCTTATTTATACTTAAAACATATCATCAATCATTTGAGACTGAGGAGCCCTTGGAATGCCAATATTCTAATGTCCCAGATCTTCTAAAGCTCACGGAACTTTCAGATCAGATCACCCATTTTTAAAAGAACGTCACATGCTATCACACCGGCTGAACAGCACTGCCTCACTGTATTTTCTCCGTATAGTCCCGCCAGCTCGCTACTTACTGTGGCTATGCTTTTGGCCATTTCTCCTTTTGTTGTCTTTCCAATGACATATTCAAAAACATGTTAGACCCCCCTGTGTTTTTCGTTAATATATTTCTATGGGTCCACTATGTAAAAACATTTAATTTGTCACAGACCATTACTTATACCTTACTTTTCATAGATAAACCACTTCACTCACACAAATGAACAGATGGTTCATTCAAATAAACAGGTAACCCCCAAACTTTCTTTTTGAGAATTTTAGTCTACTTTTCTCTTATCAACAAAAGAAAAGGTGGGATGAGCAGACCATAAATCATCATATAGGGTATGTCTCAGAAAATAGATAATACTACGAAGTGTCCTGTGAGTCTGACGTGAACGAAGTACAGAGGAAGAGCAGACTGAGAGGGGAGCACCTTCAGGACATTCCCGATCAACCTCGCGATGGCCATATAAGAGACTGGAATCAATTATATTATGTCAATGGGGGAAATTAAGGCTCGCAGAAGTTAAATGACTTGCCTGAGGTCACGGAAATAGCAAATAAAGTTTAAATCTCAAATCTAAGTTTGATGCCAAGTCTGAGGATTATGTCCTCTGCAACACAGCTGGCTTCCCAGAGTCTAAAAAAGCCAGGAGGTCCTAGTAGGTAAAACCATAGAGGTTAGAATGTTCCGGCTACTTAACAGACAGGGAGTAAACCACCTGCTTGAGATGAAGACTTTGTTCAGGGGAGGTACATTTGCAGTTAAGGCTGTAGAAACAGGCTGTGAATAAGGAAACCTCATTCAAAATGGAGCTGGGAAGCTGGGAAGGGGAGGGTTCACTGCCACTTAACCACAGCTTGCCTAGTTCAGCTGGAAGAAGGAAGATTTCCTCTTAGTCTAGCAACAGCAAGCTGCCCTTGCCCACAGCCAATGAGAAGCCACCACTTCTGAGCCATTTTCCTCCAATGAACTTCTGTTCAAGACAAGCCCTCCCAACTTCCTCCTTTCCTCTATAAAACAAGGATGCTATCCTTTCTTCTCCGACGTGCCTAAGTTCGCTATATTTTGCATGTCCGGAGCTGCAATTCCTCTACAATTCCTGAATGAACTCATTTGCTGCTCAGTAACCTTTGCTGCTTAATTTTTAAGGTTAACAAGGTGAAGTAAGTGGAAGTAACTTGAATGCCTAGTTTAAAAATCTACAATATAAGCAAAGATAATCCATTCATTGAATGTCTGCTGAGGTCTACTTGAATATCAGGAAGATACTCCACAGTGAAGATGGCCTAAGTCATAAGGATATAGAAAGACTGCACTCAACAAACAAATTCAAGAGTAATGACTGCTCTTCTGGTTATACAGTACCTACCAATCCAAGAGAAAACAGTTTTACTAAACTGTTCAAGTGGGTTAGCAAGGTAAACTGGTGTACAAATGTACTCCATGAAATTTACTATACACCAAGAATGTCAGAGATGAAAAAAATAGACTTAAATAGTAACAGAACTATCACTTGAAATCTGAATTTAAAATAATTTATATTACCCTATACGGAAATTAAAATGTACCTAGTCATTCTATTAACCCTGAAGCACCAAGATATCTGCTCTGAAATCTTAAATTCATAAAAACAAAAATATTTCTCACAAAATAAAAACTACTTATCCATATTCTTGTTTTATAAATTATAAACACTGTAGTTAAACACAAGGTAAAATTAATTATGGATGAAGAAGGGAAAAAACATTTCCATTTATTGTCTATGCTCTTCCAGACAGAGCAGTAAAGTCAACTAAACTCAACTTAGCAGTACTTAACTGAAGTCCTTCCAGAGCCAGGGTCCATCTGATGCTACCCATTTATTGTCCTCAGAGCACTGGTCATACCTGCAATGATGTTTCTCATTTATATGTTTACTTACTGACTGACTGACTCCATTAGAAACCAAAGATCCACAAGGGCAGGGCCTCGTTTCCTCTAGCTCAGAGTGAGTAGTAGTGGTGAATAAAGGAAAGAAGAGATCTCACATAATCCTCCCCACAATTCTATGAGGAGAGTGCTATTACACATGCCCCCCACAACCCTGCCTCTGCTGATGAGGATTAAGAGGTCCTGTGAAATTAAATAATTTGCACAAAATCAAAGAACAATTAAAACAATGGGGACTCATCTGCTTGATTCAGATGTAGTATACAAACAAATTTGGCAGGCTATACTTAGAATGAAGACAACATCAAGTTGAAATCCAAAGAGCCAGCAGAGCCAGCAGTGTTTAAAATGCAGCAATATAAGAAAACAATCCCTAGAGAACTCTTTTCATTGTACGTAAATACAGTCAAGACAAACTTCTCATAGCTATCACCACAGTACACATGTAGTTATACTATGGATTTCACACGAATTGACTATGACAGTTTGCAAATCATAAAGTTATCTATGTTACCCTTTGGGAAAAACTCAATTTTGCCCCAAAGTATTAGTGTTACCACTATAAAAACACCGGCAGGTCTCAGTGGTTCTCGCATTGGATGAAATTTTGAAGAAAATCTATCTGATAATCTTGGTTTTAAAAGCTGTAGGTTCATCATGTAAAACCATGTCGGATGAACTGAATGTCAGTGATAAAAATAGACTCATACTAAATTAGTTACTCTCAGTAACTTAGAAAAGCTCTATAAATTAGACACCGTTTTTTCAGTGAGGTTCTTAGAAAAAATTATTTAAAATAATTTCATACCTCCTGCTAAAAGTGGTAATATCTATGAAAATTCTGAGAAAGAAATGACTCTTTTGAGAAAACAATTCTACAAAGAACTGAAGAATAATATATATGAACTATTAAAATTTGCCATGCTATTGTGAATACGTAGGGAAGAGGAACCTGTATCTACAATTTTGTTAAAATCTTATTTTTTACATCTGTCTATTAATGAAAGATACTGGGTTCTATTAGCTTATCACTACGTTGGGTGATACAGAATAAAAAAAGAAGCACAAAATGTAATTCCTACTGGTAAAGAGAGGCAGATGTAGCAGACATCAGTACAAGCTGACTTCATGAGAAACATCATTAAAAGGAAGTGTGGATGAAGTTGGAAGATTCATCTTCTACCCTACCATTCATTCTCTTGAGAAGGTAAGTCAGTGACTTTCTTACCTAGGGGTTGGTATGGTTCTGGAGACTTCTAGCTCTTTGCTGCCATTTTTGTGGTAGGTCCCAATCTTAGAAAGTCAAAGACCAGAATTATCATGCCCACTGAAAGCACTCTGGGATCTGGGATCAGTCTTGGACACCAAAAACTCCTCTAGGATACATTCTAGCTGCAAGATCGTTTGTGATTATAACCTACATTACATACTTAAAAGCTGTGAGCCCCTTCTATACCACTCTATTGGGATACAGTGTTATTGCTTTCTAGGATCTCAGAGCTATGAAGAAAACAAGCACACATGGAGAAGGGTCAAGGGAGGAATGATGTAAGACAGACAGACAGACCATTAGAGGTTGGGTGGGAGGACAGAGATGTTTATGTGTAGGAGTTTTGTTACCTTCCTGTGGCATGCAGGCAAGATATTCTGGACTCCTCTCAGTCTAGATCTTATAAAAAAGATAAGATAACACTACTCTAGAAACTTGGAATCTAAGGCAACAAACTGTGTATTATACTAAAATGCTGGAAAATTCAACAGACCATCTGCACAGGCATTCTTCCTGTTAAAAACAGATAAAGTGGCTTGGGATTTTCCACTCAGATGAATTCTCAGAAATAATTTTGCATCTTATGTGAAGTTTCCCTTATTTTTTTTACTGCAAAAAATGGGAGCAGCTACCTTTCAGAATATAAGAGTACTGGCAGAGCACTGAAATACTCTGAAAGGCTACTTTTGTAATATGTTCCTTTTTCATGTGTATTTTACATATTTTTGTGCCAAAAATAGAAAGGGGTTAGTTAGGAAAAAATGTTAAAGGAGACATATATTTACTCAAAAATTAAGGATTAACACTTTGAAAGTTTTGTATTTGTGGCTGCTTAACAAAAGCAGAAGTTCTGGGGCAGTTGTTTATTCAAAGAGACAGAAGTAAGAGAAGTATGCCAATTTTCAAAAGCATTCCACTCATTTTTTGAGTTTTGAAATAGCACATGAAATGTAAATATGTACAAAAGGCTCAAGTTGTGGACTCTGCCCTCATTAACACCACAGCAACAGGTTTCATATCAACTTCAGTTCTCAATTTTTGTTTCAGAAAGAGGCTCTGAAATGTTTACTAGAAACATTATGTAGCAATAAGAAATGAACTACCTATTAATATGGGTACAATACTACCTAAGCATGTTTAAAAAAATGACACCCATCTCATCTTAGGGATTGCTGTTGGTATTTGTTTATATTGCATTGTATAAAGGGAAGGAGAAATCTTTATGCCACTTGGCATTTGTAAATCTCAACTGCTTTTCTATAACATAATTACATCTTTTAAAAATAAAAACAACAGAACTTAATGATGCTCCCTCTATTTGTAAACCATTCTCAGTAAAAGAAGCTCTTAAAAACAGTTTGTAATTCACTCAGATCATAAAAGCTAAGAGAGTGCCAATACTTTATCACCAATTCCCGGCAATCACCAAAAAAGAATTGGAAAGCTTTCATCAGAATTTTTAAAATATACTTTCCTGTGAGTTGGGGGAGGGAAGAGGATGGACAACAGATTCTGTATGCCTGAGGCAATTATATGTTACTTTGCACTGCTCCCCAATAAGACGTCAGCACTTCACCGATCAAATCTGATTTTTCCTCTTTCACATACACTGCTTTTCATTTTGAATTATACTGAAGTGTTCTATATAGGAAGTATCACTGCAGCAATGCCTGGTGTGTGATTAGTAGAGCACTGCACACATAAAGCAATGTCAGGCAGGAACGAAGTGCACAGAGAGTAAGGAAGCACACGGAATTAAGCTCCCAAATACCATCAGCCTTCCTCCCAAAAGACTTCCAGAGCTGTAAGAAGCATTACTGGTCCCCACATGATTTTCAGAAAAGTCCTATGAACTAAGTTTTCAAATGCAAGTAACAAGGTCAAAAGGAAGAAGGTTTATAGGTATAAGGAGCTAGAAGAAAACAGAAATGTAGGAAGGTCAGGAAATTGAAGGGTAATGTCAGAAATTTGTGGAGAAGCTTAAGCAGTTACATAACACACCTGCTCCTAGCTGTGAAGACTTCGTATGTCAAACTTAGAACCACGATTATTCATTCCAGAAAAGATTTTAATTTCCCCCAAACAGATCAACTTTATGTCTGATATTATTCCACAAAATTCCTTTAAAAATGATAAAGGAAACAATGCTTGATAGTGAGAGTTCAAAAAACGGAACAATAAATTCAGGTTCAAATTCCAATTCTTCCACTTACCTACCCTGTGACCTTGTATATACCTTGTAATGCTCTGGATCTCAGTCTTCTCATCAATAAAATGGGAATAACTATACCACCTACCTGATAGTGTGATTCATGATGATTTAAATGAAAATTTGTGCAAAGCCATACCAAGTTACCTAGAAAACACCAGTAGAGTGTTGTGGTTGTTCTTGTTTTAAGTTTATATGGATCTGTTAGATAAACGTTTTCCAGTCTCTTTCTCAGATAAGTGCATTTTGAAGGCCTCAGTTCATCATTTCTGGCAGGTGGGGCCTTTCCACAAGTAAGAAAAGTTCTGTCACTCCACAGACTGCTAGATAAGGGCGTTCTTGCCTGGGCCCTGAGATCCTCTCCCTGAATCAACTATCCCCAGTATACGTGTTATTGCTACTTGGGTGTGCTTCCTCATTACACAAAAGAAGACAAGGTGTCTTACTTCCAATTTGTATCTATTTGTATGTGTGTGTATGTGTGGAGAGAGACAGAGATACATATATAAGAGAGATGAACATATATATATGCAATGCACATAGAGATAAATATATATATGTGCATTTATATACAGAGAAAATATGTGTACATATATAAAGAACACATATGCAGATTAATCTTCATTCAAGGTCTATGAAATATTTCATGTGAACTTGGCAAGACTAAACTTGGTAAGTGAATTAGGCTCTAAACTAGAATAGGTTATTATCAATCTTTATTAATATCATCAATATTCATATTTTCTAGTAACTCAGAAACTACTCCACCATCACCTTCTTTCTTTGCCCTTACTTTAGATCATGATTTATATAATAAAGATATTCTTTCTTTCAGGTAATTCATTTGTCTGTATACCTATGTAAAATAATCTACATGTAGATTACCAGATGTGCTTAGTAGATTCTTACTGAATACCATCAATTATGTTTCCATATTTCCAGCTCTAACTTTAAAATGCTTGGTCTCTGAACCAGAATTGTTGGCCACTTCTCAAAAAATGCTGTTCCCCCTTCTGTCCTACACTTTCCCCTAATGTATCCACTCATACATCTTCAGTCATAAACCCCAGACTGGATGGATATAGGTAGGCAGACATATGAACTGAACTAGGATCTGAAGCCCCCATGATCCACATAGATGCTCTCAGTATAGGAATTGAGGGAAGAGAGGAAATAGAAGAACACTGTTATACTCAATTACAAGACTGGGATTTCTAGGATTATAAAAGCTGAAGATCTAAAATATAACCAATCTTCATTAGATATTTTCATTTTTCCAACCCTTTTTGACAGCACTGGTATAAAAAGAGCCTTGATATTTTAAAGCTTTGTGTCTTCCAGACTTTTGTAAATTCCCAATCATAAAAAAGCTCCCCTTTGTCAGAGTTGTTGTTTACATGAACAGTGAACAAGGAAGTATTGAGGTGGTAACCAACTAGGTACCCTCTCTAGCTGAGTCATCAAGTCTGCTCTGAGCACATGACTTAAATTTCCTTCCAGGCAACAACACAATCTATTATGTGTCATGTATCTTTGGGATTGTTCCTGAATATCCAAAAACTACATGAATATATAAGGATCTAGTGAAATCCTATTGGCTCATAAAACAACATTCAGGGCCTGAGGCTTAAGAGTACAGAGCACTGTTTAGAGGGAGCTGTAGGCCACCTAATCCCTATTTTTACTTTTCTCATTTATTTATGGAATGGCCTCGGAAAGCTTGATTTACAACTCTTTAAATTAACTTAAATAATACCCTGTTTATCTGTTCTTAGGCTGCTGGTGATAAATGAGATATAGTCAAACCTATCCACAAAGTAAGTGTGTGTGTGTGTGTGTGTCATATATATCATTAGCTATAGACACCAAATATATGTCATTTGTTCTCTCTATGTGATTATAAAATTATGGGTTATAAGGATACAATGGTATTTTACAAGGTACGGTTGAACTCTTCAGAGGTAAATGCCTTCTTTGACTTCTGATGAAAGGAACAAAGTCATCTGTGAACCAGAAATGCAATGAGAACAGTTTTAAGAGACAAAGATGATACATGAGAAAGGAGCATTCATTACAGAAAATCTGCAACAGTGGAGAACAATCAAAAGGGGTGACAAAACGTATTTTAGTTCTAACTATATGGAATCACGGCTTTTGAAGGAGGAAATGTAGTGTCATTTACTTGCTTCACAATTTAATTTTTTGAAGACAAATTTAATTTTAATATTGCAAGTCTTCAAGGTAGATGATTTCTTTCTTTCCAAGGATTTGCTTTGTTAGCTTTCGTTTAATAACAGTTTTAAACTCAGCACCAACTGCAGTGCCGTCTCATGTTTGCTGCAGGGTCATGCTACTGCAGTGATATAAAAATAGCAAAGGCAAGAAAAGAAAAAAAGAAAGGAAAAAAAATACACAGCAGACCAGAATAGCAGACCTGAATAGCTTAAAAACTGAAGCTTTCAGATTAACCTCTCTGAAATAATTGTAATGGATACAACACCTGCTTCAAAGCAGTAAAATAGTTCTTTTATTATAGAATATTAAAATTACATTGGGGACTCCTATTTCTTTCTCCCCAGACCAATAAGCTATTAAAGTTATACTGGATCTCAGAAGAGTTCAAAATCCAAGCTGCACTGGCCTGCTGTGTCTGTTTACTTAATCTATTTTTATAACACTGCGGTAGAGGAACCCAACTAACTAAATACCTGCTTCAACACTCTGTACCACATTGATTCAAGAGATAAAAATTATGAGAGGCAAGCTGTAAACTATGTTTCTAATAAACCAATCTTCTCTGTACTATTCAAGTCAGGGCCATAAGGAACACAGACACACTGTTTTAAAGGTCTGAAACACAGCCCAAAAGGATTTAATTTTTTTAAACTCTGTTTGTTCTGCCAGGTAAGACAGTTGCCTAACCTGAATGAAATAACACAAGTTGCTGATCTCAGTTTGCAAGCCTGCTTGTCTACCAATCCTCAGCAAGTATCTTGACACGCAACCCAGTGCTGAGATAGAGGTTATCATCTCTACAGCAATCTACTACACAAACATCCTACAGCAAAATTATTTAATAAAATAAATCTTTGACCATGAACATCTTTCATGCCAAAGAACAATGACATATCTAACTCTGACTCTGTGAAGCATTTCTAACAATTCAATGTACCCAAGAAAAATAAGCTTCAGAATACTGACAGAATGGGATTTGCCAATTAAAGGTGTTGCCATAGAAACAAGCTTTAATGTGTTCTATGAAAAATATGAACATGTCTTGCATTCTCTTTAGTCACTTGCATTTGAACATAAAATGTGAAAAACGCAATTATAGAGAGGGGTGTAGCTCCCAAAGGGAGCATCAAACATATTCTCTTGTTCATAAAAAAATAAAAGTTACTTTCTCAACCAAAAATGAACACATTATGTTTTCTTTAATTTTTCATGGATTATTTGACTAATATATCACTTCAGCGTATGATTTTTTTTTCTAGAAATGAGTGTTTTTCCCCCCCAAAGTACTCTACTAGATGTATAATTTCTGAAAGTCTTCAAACACTGTGCTCTTTGAAAAACAACTTTAAAAATATCTTTTGAACTACTCAAGGGGAAGATCATTACAAAGGATCCTTTGACATTCTAAACACTCTAAATACCACGTTAAAAAGTATTTTAAGTACATTGTTGAATGTTCCCGACTGTTGACTCAAGGGATTAATATGAGTTAGACTCTAGCTGGATGACCATAACCAGCTACAGGATATAAAATAGTGAACTACTTTATCACATTTATTACTGTTTTACTAACATAGTCCATGACAAGAATTCTGGGCATAGTGCTATGAGTCTTCAGGTGGTAACCTAGAAGATAAAAATGTTTTGTAAAAATTCTATTATGGAGATCCCAGACTGTTACTCATTTCAATAATCATGCCAAAAAGCAAGTGACACATTTAAAATTTGTTTTTTACAAGGGCCAATCTATTATGATGTGACTTGGCTCATTTTGTATAAAGTCATCCTATTAAATTAAAAAATATTTATCCCTTCATCAGTTGGGCACAGAATTACCCTTCAGGTGGAAAAGGTGCCAAACAGAATACTTAATTAATACATTAATATTGGATACCATTGATTATTCAGAAATTGTACAATTTGATATAACTGAGTGATTTTAACTGAGTATACTCAGACGAAAGAAAATTGTTGTTAGGAAAGAGGAGGGTGACTTTATTTTAATCATCAAAGATCACCTAAATTAAAATACTACACAGCAGACGAGAGTACCTGTCCTCTAAATCCCCCTGTCTCCCCTGTGAACATTTTCTCTGCCTCAATAAGGACTACAGGCATCTTACTTGCTTAAGGCAATAATGACTCTTGGATGAATCAAGTTAAGAAAGTCCTAAATACAAGAAGAAATATTCTTTAAAACAAGCATATATTTTAAAAGATCTTACAAGTTCATTTTTAAAAATCTTATGCTATTTTGTCTTTCAAATTACAACAAAGAAGCAAATCACATCTCAAAACTGAGCATTGCTAACAAATAGAGTTCTCTGAGATTTCTATTAGAGATGAGCAACCTTTCTTACATTATACTATTTATACAAAGTATAAATAATTCTGAAAATCACACCATAGTTAATTGATCTTCTTTTCAGGCCTAGAGAGTAAGTAATTATCTAAAGCTCTATGAGAACATGCCCACTAAAGAATCAAAGCTGCAAACAATACTCAGGTAAACAGCTGGCCAACTCAGGACCACAGCCTATCTCATGATAAAACTTAGGAATTAAAACGCCTGACAACATCAGTTTATGAAATTAAGTATGCCCAAAGCAACACAGAGAATGTCTGTTTTATCAAGTAAGATTCTCTGCAGATTTAGATTTCAAGTTTTAAGATCAAATGTTGAAAAGCAAACATATAAACTCTGCACCTGCCAGTGAACGTTGAAAATGACCTGCTTCAGTGCCCGTCTGCCTTGGTTCAACAACTAGCACTATCGCAGGCTGCCTGAAAAGATGTTAAACACTGTGACTATAATCTATTTATTGTTTAGTTCCTTCTTCTAAGACATGTTGTTCATAGAGTATTGTCATGAAGTTTTATGATTCTTACATTGACACTGAAGTGCAATGTCTCAAAAAATGTAACTTCTAAAAATCATTTGAACTTCAGTTTGTATTCCTTTTAAACTGTATACATTTTATTTTCAATTTTTCTCCTGTAACTCATCTAGCCAGGCAAAAACCCAGAAGCAATGCTCTTCGGGGATAAAGGGCTATTATATATATATGAAAAAGACTTTTTTAAAAGTTTTTTATGTGCCATGATATATGAATAAAAAGCATAATGACAGGTAACTACTCCACTTACAAGCATTTCCTCTAAGCAGGGTTTGCTACAGCTTACCTCCATCTACCATCCCCTCCCAAGTGTAATTTCTCTTAAAATAAAACATTATAAACATCTGTTTTACACTAAACATATGGGGGTCTATAATTATTCAAATACAAATTATTTCAATTTTACATTTTGAAAAGTAACACGAAAATGTTTGTCACTTCATTACCCAAATAATTAACACAGGTTGCAAAGTCAAATTCTCATTTAATCTAAACAAAATAATAAATCTAAAACTCACGTAAATGGTAAGGATTTACTTAGATGCTATGAGTAAAATAACAGATCTGCTCAATGGGCATTACATAAAAAAGGGAAGTTGAAATCATCAATTCTCTAAGGCACCGACTAAAGGCACACACTCTCAATTCATCATTTTTTTACACGTTATTTTTCTAACATGATAGCAACATAGTTTTCAAGGTAAAAGGACCCTGAAATATATCAAAATATATCTACATTCTGAAAAGTGTTCATCCCTCAGCTTCAGCATCAATACAATGCAGAACTGCCCAGAGGATCCCCCAAAAACAATCCGAGAGTGGTCACTTGGGGATTAGCTCCACGGCAGCTACTCCATAGGGAAAACAAAGCTTTGTTGATCTTGCTACAATGGATCCTTTACAACAGCTCATCTAATTTAATCTAATGTGTTCTCTATTCATGAAACAGTATTCCTCTATAACCAAAGTTTTCAGATCACTTTGCTATTTCCAGAATACTCTCTGGCTCTGCATAGGGCATATAGACAGCTCTTAAGCTGCGGAGGGTCACAGACCCCTCTGTGTGCTATAGACTCACTCTCCAGAAAACAGCGCAATGGAATTAACATAAAATACCGGGGCCTTTGAATGCCTCCAGTGAAGATGTGTACTCCTCTCGGAGTTCTGTGCAGTTTGAAGCATCCCTGGGTTAAGTGCCACCATTGCAGTACTTAGCAAACTACGGAAAGTGGGACTTGTCTAAGCACCCAAAAGAAAGTCAGTTTGCACAGTATCAGTCTCTGCAGGGAGACAGAGAGGCTTTTACTAGGTAACAGAAAGAGATTTTAGAGAAATTTTGGTAGAAACTTGTATCAAGTCTTCTTCTGGTGTGAGACTAGAAAGATGGCTCCATTACCTCTGGGGTAAGAACCACTCCTTGAAAGAGATGTTGCCAGGACACACAATACCATGTGGAAACACCCTCATAAATATGAAATGTTAAAAAAATGATAAAGTAGCATTACAGAACTAAGAAAGCTAAAGCAACAGAAAATGAATTTGCAGAAACTGTTAGGATAACAACTGAATTTGAAAGACAAGAAAAATAAGAAAGAGAAAGCCTCTGCCTGATGTCATAAGAAAAGATGACAGGACAGAAAGATGCCTATCCAACTCCTACTTACGTATCTTCAAATTAAAAAATATTAAAGATATACAATGCACTGTGCATAACTGCCCAGGATACACATTCAGGAGCATCCCTGGGCCAAAGTCCTATAAAAATGAAAAAGCCTCTAGAAAAACAAAGCATTCCCATTTATTTTGAATTTTCAGTTTTATTTTCTCTTTCACACTTCACATTGCTTGAAGCTTTAGGAAAGGAGCAAGAAAGCCTACCTTCTGTTCTCTCTCAGTCCCTCCTATAACACAACGTATGATTTTTCCAGCTTTTTAAAAATGTTATATGGCCTGACAT
The DNA here is from genome assembly GCA_032199065.1 of Smutsia gigantea. NCBI lineage: Eukaryota > Metazoa > Chordata > Mammalia > Pholidota > Manidae > Smutsia > Smutsia gigantea. The sequence continues at coordinate 63,124 of JAVSCE010013740.1, read as the reverse complement.
ATCATGGCAAGGGGGCAGGGATTCCATTACGCATTCACAGTGTACTCTCATATTTATGATTTTAAATTATGATTTTAGGAAGGAAAATGTTTCCTTTGCCTTAATAAATCACTGTCTGAGTGGCACTGAGCTTAAGTACTGCGTAAGACAAACAGGGTAAGAATGATCAGCTGGCTTTCCATTTGGCTCTTTCTACAGCCAAGTGGGTTTAAAGGCAAACTATTTCATACTTATATTTGCTTACTTGATTAAACGTTACCCCTTCTGCTTACTAAACAAGTCTAAATATACCTTCATTTGGGTAACTACAGTGTGTTATGATTACTTAGTTACACTAAGGTTGTTTTTAAATCAATTGACAAATACACCAAACATCTAATACATGCCTAGCCTCAAAAAATATGATTCCTGCACTGAAGCAGATCAGGGTGTCAAAAAGAGCAGCTGAAAAATAAGTAGTAAGTCAAACAATTATTTGACAGCAAAAAATAAACCCCTCAAACTCTTTAACTTACTTGGGTTGATCATTTTGAAAGAAGTTAACATTTTAGAAAAACACAGACATTAGTCTTTTCTTACCCTACTAAGTTAAAAAGCTAAATTAGATAACATTTTTTAATGAGAGAGACAAAAACACAACTTTCACAGACAGACATGTGGAAATTAACACATGTGAATGGAAATAATAATTATGTCCACATTAAAATAAGACCAATTTTCATAGAAATTTGAATGTGGATAAGTAAAATTACGTTTTGCTAACTATTAAATATACCAAATAGATTTCCTGGTAAGTAGTTTCCCATTAAACAACACAGACATATTTCCTTATTCTGCTATATTTCAATAAGTAATCAAAATGTATTCACATTTTTGTTTTATTAAAATTTAAAATATTTTAACTGTAAAAAGAAATTTTTCTTCAGAAAATAGTGTGCATTGATGGGAAGAGTATCTTTCTTTTTTTATTGTTTTAGCAAGTAAGGATACATCCTATTTCATTACTCTTGGCTTTCTCTATGCCCTGCCTAAAGTATATAGACATAGTTTTAGCAAGGAAACCTGTAAACTTCTGCTACCCTCATATATATCCTTATTTGCATACATTTCCCTATATCCAGATGTGTTCATCTTTCAATCCAGGCTTTGTTACCAATAATTTTGAATATGGAAAGATTTTAGAGCTGCCTTTATATAAATGTAATATCATATAAAACTTGTTATAATTAAAACACCTATTATAAAATCTTACTTTGGGAATAAATGTATGACTTTTGCCATTTGGATTTGTCTAAAAGCAAGGAAGCATTTACTGATACAAAGCCATTTATTCTATCTCACCCCCATCCCTGTTTTATTTACTGTGTACTTCTCAAATGCTCTGGTGTAAGAATTTGCTATTACATAAAAAAATCTAATACCTGGCAATCAATGAATAATGTGAAAGTTCTTCCATCCATGCGCTTGTTTTCCTGTCCATTCCCCTCATTTCTTTCTCTCCTTTCTATCTGGCTCAGCACCAGTCAGACCTGAAGCTAAGCCTTGGGTATAGATGCAAGGAAAGAGTCCAATCTGAGCAATTTCGGAGATAAGGAAAGTGTCAGATTCTCAAATTATCCAACTTTTTTCTTCCTCTAATCATTTCAGGCACTGTGTTTTAGGCATTCAAGAAGCGATATGTTCTACAACTGTTAATGTTGGATTTTGTGAGCAGTTTCTATTTTTATATTTCATGATGCATATTTCAAACTTCAAATCTGTAACAAAGGGAGACTTCTCAAACACAGGGAACATAGTAAGTGATGAATAATAATGGAACATTTCTTGATCTCAAGGTTATACAATTTGAAATGTACGACTGAATACTGGTATAAAAATCTTCATACCTACACATCTTTAAGAGAGATCTTTGTGGTTTAGAATTAATATTAACCCATCCAGGTAGGGAATAGCAGTCTGTGGTTTTAAGTGCTGTTTTATTTTGGAAAGATACCTATTTAGAAGGTCTTTAATTGTCTTACAGTGCAAACATCTTATGCCATTAGCCTCAGTCTATCTCAAGGACATTAGAGTCCTTCACCAGTTCAGATGGAGCAGAGACTCTGAACTCTGACCAAAAAGAAAAAAAAAACAAAACTATTAAAAAAACAAACAAAAATAAAAAACAAAAAACAAATAACCCTACTAAAACCTCCTGGTTCTTCATTGCTTATTTGTAGCAATTATTAAAATGTCATTTAGGAAATCTGTGCTCCAATAAGACAATTCTGAGCAATTTGGAATGTTCCCAGGAAACTACATCTTGCCAAAAATATAAAGTATAACCAAAACAAGTTTGAAAGAAAAGCTGAAATGATTTTAATATTTGCATCTCCAAGAAAAGCTATTATATATCCACAGGTGTTTCTAGTGCAAGAGAAAATGCTGTAAACTAATTATCCAATATTAATGATCATTGGTTGTGAAAGATGACACATTTTAGTAAAATTTTTCAGAAAAAACTATATTCAGAGGTAGCAGAGAGCTACATGTACAGGAATTCCTGCTTCAGTGCACATTTTGTCAATTTGCTAGTGTCTTTCATAGGAAAAGTCAAGGTTAATTATCAGAAATGTCAATGGCAACCTCTTATACAAGTCTTTATATTTAATTGCCATTGCTTCTGACCTGGTTTTGAGTTTTTCAGTATATATTAAACACGTAGGATAATCATACTATAAATCAAAATACAGTTGATAGAGTATTCTGTCTACTACAAACTTACATTTTTTAAAACTTCTAATAATGACATAATAGTATATTGGGTATGATTTCTGGATATTATTGGAATAGTAAAAAGCTTTGAAAAATTTCAAAGAGGAAATCTTTCACAGGCACCCTTAAAAATAGTTCTGCAAAAAACAGTCTAGTTATTAGACGAACATCAAGTATGAATACACTATAAAACATTTAAATAAATTCAAAGAGGTAACATAAAAACATGTTTGTATTATACTATACCTACTTCATAGTAATAAAATGTGAGTATAGCTTTCATAAAATGAAACAACTGATAAATATGACATCTCATTTGGATACAAGTATGGATAAAAATTCATAATACTCTGTCCGTGTTGTCAGCATTTGACAGATGTACATCTTATTAAACAATGTGATAACTAATCCGATAGTTCCGATTGTAAAAGAAATTTAGGGCACTGTAGAAGATAGTTAATGTACTCAATGCAAAAGAACTCTAAACAAGTAACTCCTAAAGATTCTGAATCATGAATGTGACCTCTAAATATACTCAGATATGCTACAGCACAGGTTTTAATTTCATCAGTAATTTGTCCTTCGATACAAAGTGACAACTAACATTTATCATAATATGTGTTCTTAAGCACTGCTCTAAGTGCTCCATACATATTTACTCATTTAAGCCCTTATAATCCTATTCAGTAGACACTATTATCATCCCCAGATAAAGGATGCTGAAATTGAAACACAGAGAAGTGGAATAATTGGCTAACAGTCATATGGCTGAGAAATGAAGGTGGTAAGGTTTAAACTTCTGAACTTGGGTTCTGTAACCACTCTAGCAGCCCTACCTACAGTACCTCTTCTCTACTATCTATAGGTACAGGTTCTGCAGATGGCCAAGCAGAAAAGCAGTTGGTAGTTTTACATCAATCCAGATTCAAAGGCCCACATAAGAACAAAGACCTGTCCAATCTAGTGGTAAAAGCATCATCTCTGAGCATGATTCTACGAACATAGTAAAATGTCATCTTATCAAAAAGGAAGATATCTTTGAAGAAAGGAACTACTATAACTATTACTGATAGCTTCTTACTCACAGTGACAATCTCGCAACTACCTCACTGCTATGGTTTTGGGCTTTTATATTAAACTAACAGGGAGTTGGTATGTGAATCACCAACCACAACCCCCAAACCATATCACACTTTGAGTCTAGGGAAAGAGAGGAAAAAGGAGATAAGGCAAAGAAGATGTGAATAAAAAGAAACAACCAGGAAAAGATGGTCAACTGAATCAGCATGTAGACCTCCAGGTGGAACAATGAAGTCCAGTATTGCACCTTTCCAATTATTGGCTAAAGTGGATTTGAGACAAATGATATGATGCTTCTGTATTTTTCACAAGCTCTTATTCCTAAAACACACTATTTGCCAACAAAGTGTTATTTTAGATTCCTTCAGTTTTGGGCCTCCTCTCAGCTAGATCTACTATATAATCATCTACGTAACAGTTTGACAAATGGAAAATATCAAACAACTCTTGGCAAGTTTTATCCACCATAAACACTTCCTTCTGCTTCTGAAACAGCCTCATATTTCAGGTATGAACCACAAATAACAATGGCACTTTCAAGGAATCTCTAATTTAAGAGATACAATGGCAGAACCCTATCACTGTATTAAACCAAAGACTGAAACAGAAAGGATAAACAATTAAAGCACAGTTCAATCGAGACAACATGTAAGAATGTTTTCTAAGACATCTAAGTCAAGTATGTGTGTATATCTGAACAATTTAACAGAATATAATGTTAAGGGAAAAAAACCTACATTTTTTATTTTAAATTATTATAGTCATTTATTTAAAAATTGTTTCTGGGAATTTAAAAACTTCTTTTGTGAAATATAATTCCATATTCTACTTTATAAACTCTTAATTTATAAAAATATTGATGTGTCCTGTAGCAAGAATATAAAAATATGTAGAAAGTTCTACAGAAAACAAAGAGTTGATATCTAAACTTGAATTTTCCGACGCCTAAAGGGCAATAAATGTAACTCACATTGCACTGCAAATATTTCTTACCCTTGTTAAATTATACAACACTATTAACCACTTGGAAAATATTCCATTCAGGACTCAATAAATATATGGAAATTTAAGTACTAAGTCTCTATTATTATAATTATTATTTACTTTTGTGAATTCATTACTCAAGATGTTGTAAATATTTGTATGCATAATTCAGCAGTAATCAGTGTTTATCTTGACTAGCTGATAATCTACAGACTGCAGTGCATTTATGATTTCAATGGAATTAATCTTCAATTCTCCACAATTCATTGTGAGAAGAGCTATAAACAGGTTGCTAAGAAGAGCCTTTTAGCATCAATGCTTTTCTTAAGGAAGAAAAAAAACTCCTTTGGGGAAACCCATCCTTACTCACTGCAGAATACATCTATTCTCAAAAGGAGCTAATAACCTCAACTCCCTATAATGAACACGTCTAAAAGGTATCTTCTTTGTCACATAAATAAGATATAAGGATAAGAGACATGTTCTAAGATATAACATGATGAAATCAATTCTTCTCTGTCCATAAGAAAAATTATTACTCCCATTGTCACAAGTCCTCTTTTGACCTAGGAGAATGCAAAAGATCTGTGGACAGTGGTCAGGAGATGACAGGGGGGTAATCCGACTTGCTAATAGTTCCAACATCCCTGAAGCCCTCCTCCACTTTTCCAATTATTTTCCCATGTTCAGATATACACTGAACACTTTAATCTCCTTTGGTAAATTTTATCTAGATTATTCCACAAGTACTACATCAATTTCACTTACCTGATGATCACATCTTGCCAGCTTTTAGCTGGCTTTGATTTCAAGTTGACACCCTGATTTTAATGGTCATGACACATAAAGGAAATGCCAGGGCATATCCACCAGCTCTATGGGCTTAGGCCACGGTCATGTGGCTACCTAATGATTTGTAATAGAGCTGGAAAGTGACCACCTGCACTGCCACTGGAAGTGCTGGCGGCTGACACCAATTACAGAAAGTAATACAGATGTTTTACAGCAAAGATGTCTCAGAGCATTTTGTTTTCATCAGGTTCTTGCACGTGCCCACTATCCAAAAAATGAAAGTGGCCCTTCTCTACCAAACGGCCTCCTCTTACAGGAAAAAAACAAAATTAAAAAAATAAACGTCTTATTTTAAAATTTGAATAGTTTTCAAATAATAAATAACGGTACAAAGAAATTTAAAATAGCTGATTTTATAAGTGCTCTTTCTGTAGCTGGGTTCTTCCTCTAATTTATAATTAATTTTAAACTGGTATGTTTCTAAAGAAGAAAGGATAAAGGAGAACACTTTTTAAGAGTCTTCATGTGTAAAAGATGGCATTTACATCAGAAATGATAGCCATCTAGGATTTGCTTTAAAAACTTGAGCCCATCCCTACCCCCTAGAAAAAAAGTGGGAAGACAGAAAGAAGGTTAACAAATACTGAAAACTGTTGACACTGAATTATAGTATATTATACTATCATCTTCACTTCTATATATGTTTAAAAATCTTTTTTAAAAATTTATTCAGAAATATATAAACATGGAGTTTTGCATAAATCCCTACTTTCCCTAAATCAACCAAATCACTTGAGTTAAAAATATAAACTATACCTAGTGTATTTTCATCCAGCATTACAGCTTTAATTATTTTAAGTAAATATATAATAACATCCTCAATTTCATTATAGAATTATGAACACTGTATCATTTTAGTCTGTCTTTGCTACATCAAACTATTCATGTCTAAAATTCTGCAAACTATTACTTGAGTGTTAATTAAGGGCAAATGCAATGGTATCTAAAGAAAACCTGTCTTAATTCACCATCTAAAATAACTGACATTAGTAAACAATTACTCTGATGTCCCTCCTTTTTATAACGAATAACAGAACAACAAAGGATGACCATGATTCAAAAACGTGTTCACCTTCCTAATTGGCTGTGATGCTTGTTCCTTCATTATGCCTACCTATTTAAATTTCAGTCTTGCACGTCATAATCTAGTGTCCTAAAGCATCAGAGTGCTACCACATTTCCAAAATATAACAATAAACTGCAAGATTCCTTCATTAATCTTCCAACGTAGACCACTTAAAAGTAAGTGAAGCACTATAGCCTAATTCGTTTAAATTTTCCATAGCATATACACTCAAATGGAAATGTATCTCCAGCTTATTAGGTGCTGAGAATATTACATTATACTCCACAGAGCTCAGCAAGATGACTCACATGGCAAAATAAGAATAAGTTGAAATGGAATATAATGAAGTGCTACAAAAATCAACTGGTAGAAATTACACGTGATAAAACATGTGAACTTTCTCTAAATATGATGTCTTGAAATTAGAGGTATCTTTATTTTTAAGACCAGAATAAGACACTTCAGACAGTAATTAAATTCCAGGTTGGAAAGGTGTTACTCAGTATTCAGTCACAGACGTTCCGGCTAGGATTAACAGATTTTTAGATCCATTGTGATCACTGAGACTACTCCTTTTTAAATTTTCATTGCAGTTAATAAATTGTGGGATCTTAGAGTTGGAACAGAAGAAATAGCGTTAAGTCAGCCACCAAATTTGTAGAAAAAGAAATGAAGGCCCATGATACGTCAAGAGTCTTGCTTTCCTCTTAGGTGGTAGCAAATTAAGCATTCTTTTATGTTTGTCCTGACACAGGCTACCTCGTTTATGCTTTTGAAAGATTCCTTTATATCTTTGAGTCCAAAATTGTATCTCTGTCTCTCTCCCAATACACACGAGCACATGCACGCTCGTGCGCACACACACACACATAAAACTATCTTCCCCTTTTAAGTTAATAGAATGTCTCAAAAAATAAAAAATCCCTTGAAACTATCTTGGAATTTCTGAAAAAAGTATAAAAACTTTCAGCCTTTTAAAAGATGTTTCACATAATTGTATAATTAAAATAATGTAGTTTTGTTACACCAAGCTGAAGGCTATTTCAGGTGTTTCACAAACAGTTCTTAAAAACAGAATAAAATTAAGTAAAGCTATTTTCAAAAGCTAGATTTAAAAAGAATTAACTACTTATAATCACCAACATAACCTCCTACAGTGCATCTTTTTAGCAATCTCTATATTAGGGAACATAAACTGAGCTCAACTACATTCACCCAATTTGAGTATAAAACTTTGGAAAGGAAGGGCAGTAAGACTTCAGACAGAGAACAAATGATGACAATATTAATCCATGAATTGTTCTTCCATACAGTAATGTGGTAATAGCAAACTTTCAACTATTTTCTCTCTTTGTTTGCTGGGACCTTACAAAGTTGTCATGGAATAATCTTGTACCTAGCTAACCAAATAATAAAAGGGACTATAAAATTGTAAAAATTTCCAGAAAATTGTTTGGGCCTCATATCCATTTTACTTTCAAAACTTATGAACTGTTAAACAAGATGATTTCTGGATTACTCTAGGAAACTTATCTCAATATGTATTTTACAGATGTTAAGTTTACTAAAGATATGAATCGAATTTATTTCAAATCTCTAGCATAGTTAGTAGGTGCTCTCTACATAAGCCTCCTGCAACCATCCTAACTCTGGTGGCACACAGATGCAGTGACTGATATCATCTGAAGAGCTTCCCGAAAGAGATGTCAGGTGGACCTTGGTGAGAGAAGACAGCTGTATGCAGGCAAAGAAGTCCATTTCCACACTGCTAGCATATCTGTGACTGAGATCCTAACCTGCATCTTTACTTAGAATTTCAAAAGTAGTTATGCCAAATATACAAAAATCTGTTGCATTCCTATATACTAATGATGAACTAGCAGAAAGAGAAATCAGGAAAACAATCCCATTTACAATTGCATCTAAAAGATAAAATAACTAAGAATAAACCTAACCTAGGAGGTGAAAGATCTATACCCTGAACACTACAAGACACTCTTGAGAGAAATTAAAGAGGACACCAATAAAGGGAAACACATCCTATGCTCATGGGTAAGAAGAATTAATATTGTCAAAATGGCCATCCTGCCTAAAAGCAATCTAATATTCAATGCAATCCCTATCAAAATACCAACAGTATTCTTCAACAAACCAGAACAAATACTTCTAAAATTCATATGGAACCACAAAAGACCCCAAGTAGCCAAAGCAATCCTGAGAAGGAAGAATAAAGCAGGCGAATTACACTCCCTAACTTCAAGCTCTACTACAAAAACAAGACAATTTGGTACTGGCACAAGGACAGAACCACAGATCAATGGACTAGAGTAGAGAGTCCAGATATAAACCCACACATATATGATAAAAGAACCATGGATATACAATGGGGAAATAACAGCCTCTTCAAAAGCTGGTGTTGGCAAAACTGGACAGCTACATGCAAGAGAATGAAACTGGATTACTGTCTAACCCCATACACAAAAGTAAACTCGAAATAGATCAAAGACTGAATGTAAGTCATGAAACAATGAAACCCATAGAAAGAAACATAGGCAAAAATCTCTTGAATATAAACATAAGTAACTTTTTCCTGAATACATCTCCTTGGGCAAAGGAAACAAAAGCAAAAATGAACAAATGGGACTACATCAAACTAAAAACCTTCTGTACAGCAAAGGACACCATCAGTAGAAAAGGCATCCTGCAGTATGGGAGAATATATTTGTAAATGACATATCCGACAATGGTTTAACATCTAAAATATAGAAAGAAGTCACACGCCTCAACACCTAAAAAGCAAATAACCTGATTAAAAAATGGGTGGAGGATATGAACAGACATTTCTCCAAAGAAGAAATTCAGCTGGCCAACAAGGATGTGAAAAGATGCTCCACATCACTAATTATCAGGGAAATGCAAATTAAAACCACAATGAGATACTACCTTACACCAGTTAGGATGGCCAACATCCAAGACAAGCAACAACAAATGCTGGTGAGAATGCGGGGAAAGGGGAATCCTCCTACACTGTTGGTGGGAATGTAAATTGGGTCAATCATTGTGGAAAGCAATATGGAGGTTCCCCAAAAAACGAAAACTAGAAATACCATTTGACCTAGTAATTCCACTCCTAGGAATTTACCCAAAAAAAACAAGATCCCAGATTCAAAAAGACATATGCACCCCAATGTTTATGTTTATCACAGCACTATTTACAATAGCCAACATATGGAAGCAACCTAAGTGTGCATCAGTAGATGAATGGATAAAGAAGATGTGGTACATATACACAATGGAATATTATTCAGCCATAAGAAGAAAACAAATCCTACCATTTGCAGCAATATGCCTGGAGCTAGAGGGTATTATATTCAGTGAAATAAGCCAGGAGGAAAAAGACAAGTACCAGATGATTTCACTCATTTGTGGAGTATAACAACAAAGCAAAACTGAAGGAACAAAACAGCAGCAGACTCACAGAACCCAAGAAGGGACTAGTGGTTACCAAAGGAAAAGGGGGTAGGGAGGGAGAAGGGGATTAAGGGGCATTATATTCAGCACACATAATGTAGAGGGGCCACAGGGAAGGCAGAATAGCACAGAGAAGACAAGTAGTGACTCTATAGCATCTTACTACACTGATGGACAGTTGACTGTAATGGGGTATGTGGTGGGGACTTGATTATAAGGGGAAATGTAGTAACCATAGTGTTCCTCATGTGAAATCTTCGTTAAGATTGTATGTCAATGATACCTTAATAATTAAAAGAAAAAGTGGTTATGCCAAGAAAAGGTAGGACAACTCACAAAATAACAAATGGGACTCCTTTCCACCCCTATAGTAACAGGTCTACTCTCCACCCTTTTCCAATGTCTCTCACCATGTCTGAATGATTTTTTTTTTCCTGGTTGAAGGCTTTTTTATCAAGACCTGAAGTTACTAGTTTAAAACATTTTATGAAAGGCTAAATCATTTTGGCCAGAATGGGTTTGGAAAATAGTCTGAGGTTATAAATGTGCTCCAAATAAAATATTTTGAAGATATTTAGATTCTTCCTTCCAAGTTAAATTTCTTCACTAATTGGTCAATTTGGGCCATAAATACATACTGCAGTTAAGGCTTTTGTTTTACAATTCAGAGGACATATCTGATTACTGTGTCATCTGGGATGTCAAATAGGTTTCAACTTCCACATCAATTCTGACTGGAGGCAGATTTCTGGAGTGATGGCAGGCATGTAATAAATTGATCCTTCCTGACCTCTGTCATGCTGTACAGATGCTAGCATGTAAAAAAAGCACACAGTGTTTTACAAAAGTCACAAAGGGTGCTTTGTCTCCTTGCAAGTGATCTCATGCTGAGATAACAAAAAAACACAAAGTTATTGTAAGTCACACTATAGCTCCACTATATGCAGATATCTTGTCTTAAGGAATTTTAAATACAAAACACTCAGGCATTACTGAACAAGGATATATTATAGTTGCTATCAATTATATAACTTAAGCAATCAAATTATAGAAAGAAGGAACTCTATTCCAGACTTGTACATACAGAATAAGGTATCTTGAATTCCTAACATATTGTGGGAACAACAAAGTCATCTGACAGATATACTCTTTACAGAAAATGTTTTGAGGGAACAAAGCTACTGTATCAACACAGGTTATGTTCCCTGGGGCTATCAGCTATGCCAGGGATGAATCTCATTCTTGATTACAGTTCAGAAAAAGCATTAAAAAGTATGAAGTGTGCAATCTGATGAAGACTATTACCTACAAAATAGGGAACAAGCTGACGTTTTCTTCACTGCAAAGTACCTGATAAATTGTAGGTGCTTGTTTAATATATCAAGTAAAGAAAGAGTTGTAGCATTTAGACTCAATGTTTGGTTCTGATATTAACCAACTATATAACATGTGTTAAGCATTTAATTCTTAGTTTTCTCACCTCTAAAACAGGACCATCAATACCTGCTTCAGGTGTTTTACAGAATGAATGAAATAATAAAAGTGTAAGCACCTAACTTGGCAGCACAATGGTAACTGTAAACTCTTATGGGAAAAAGAAAATGCTAGAAATAGACTGATATTAGGTTAAGACAAGAATTAATTTCATTGGGCTTATTCCTTTATCTAACACCTTCATCTTCCTCCTCCTCTTTGAAACTTACTGGTCTTCTATGAATTTAGCTTAATGAATTCTAATACCGCTACTCAACTTAATGGTAGTAGTACATCCCTACTAATCCTTACCTGAACACCTTTTAGCCTGGTATATTGTGGTTCAATCTGTAAACTCAGCATTGAGCTGATAACATTTCAGAATAAAAATTAGTTTTTGGTGTGTGATGAATTCCCATAACAATTTAAATTTTTATCTCTCAATATTTTCAGACATTAGTAATAATGTATTTCCAAAAATTTTTAAATACATATTAAATTTGCAGGTAACAATAAAATTCTAAAACAAATGTATAATTCCAATATTGTAAACTGTGACTGAAACGGACTATTTTTAAATTATATTCTAACAGATTTAATATTAATTCTGCTGTCATTCTGTGAAAATATAGAATTTGTCATGGATGGACCTTCATCTTTTTTACACAATATGCATTTCTGTGATTCAGTTTCTTTTCTCTCTACATTATGTTTAAAAATATGGAAACACCGCACACACACACACACACACACATATATATATAAATCTAGCTAATTCCACAGATATTTCAGATTCATTTATTTTATGAAATATTCTATAAATTTGAGCACTCAGCAAAGCCCCAAAACATTGTATCTACCTCTTTATCTATATGTATAATAAATATAGACATGTATTTGAGAAATGAATAAATGCAGTTAGCCCATAGGAAGGTCACTGAACTTTTGGGGGGTTTTATTTTAACCCTTGAATGTCTACATCTGTGGTTTGAAGCAGGGGCAATTGTATCCACCAGGGGATATTGAAGATATCTAGAGGCATGTTTGATTGTCAGAACTAAAGAGGAAACTGCTACTGGCATCTAATGGGTAGTGGCCAGGATGCTGCTCAGCCTCCCGCATACACAGGCTAGCCCCCTGCAACAAGTATTTATCAGGCCCAAGATGTCAATGGTGCAGAGGCTGAAAACCCCTGGTCTACATGAAAGTTTATTTAATAATATGCACTTCTGAAATCAAGTTGATACACTCTTTTATGGCATTAAAGAACTATACTATCTGATTGTTTACAGGAGTTTAAAATAAACACAATGTGATATTTTAAGCTAATACAGCTAGGTAAATTTTTTGAATCTGTATCACAGACTTTAAACACCTGCACAAGTGGTCCCTGGTAATGCTCTGACACCATCTGAAGTCAGCTGACCCTGCCAGGGGATCTGCACTGCAGTGAACACAGAGAATTGAAATGTGAGCAATGGGTGCTTTGTCAGAGCTGCTACAATCTGCAAGTCAATCAGGCTTAATTGGTCCAATAAACAAAAACATTATATTAATTAGAAAATCTCCAGAATCCCTGTCATGTTTGCATTGATTAATTCCTATTCACTTACTCAACAGAGCTTTGCAGCAAGAAATAAAATGCTTTAAATGACATCCAGTATCCTGAATGCAAAGCCAGGTGTTTAATTATAGCACCTCTCCTTTCCTCTTTCTCTCTCCTCTCTCTATTTTAGGCAGCAATATTAGCTGCAGAGACACTAACTCCCTGCTGTGAGCAATACATTTTAAAAATGTTAGATATGATTTATCTTAGGAGAAAGCATATGAAAGGAAATAAAATTGGTTCTTGGGTAGCAAACAATGGTTGAGGTATCAATAATTTTGTTCACTTATTAAAACAAGTAACTACCTAACCTTCCACTGAATTATTTATTTATTCTTTGAGTTAGCTCCCAGGACAGCGATATTGAGTCTCCCCAAATTAAAAATATTAAGACCTACCCTTTTCACCATCTTTTTCAGGATAGATTTACTAAAACACATATTTGGTATCTATCACTATCCTACCTGAATCACTCAATGGTTTCTCATAGCTTTTAAGTAGAGTCAGCTCTTGGATTGAACTCGTAGAAGTCCCTCCTAACCTGCTCCCTAGCCTCCAACCCTTTGCCATCTCTTTTCTCATAACTGCCCCTCACAACTGCCACCCCAGTTAAACCAGCCTGTTAGCAGTTCCTAAAACATCCCATATTGTTTCATTCTTCTCTGACTTGAAATATACTGATGCTTCAGTCTCAAGTGTGCTTTATCTCTTTCTGTCTGCCTAGTTTACTCCCCACACTTCAAATTGCTATCCAAGCACCCAATACGTACTTAGTAAGCCTGCCCTGCCCCTTTCTTTCCTGTTTCCACAGTACCCTGGGTGAGCAATTCCACTTCATTCTCTGATGACCTTCTCTCTTATCTGAGCCTGGATTCTTTAAAGGTAAGAAGACTCATCTATGAACACTCAGAGCCCCTGGTAGTGCCTGGTATAGAACAGACAATAAATTTGGTGACTGAATGACTGAAACAATGAATGGATGGATGATAGGACTTTCACAGAGCTGGGTATATATTGGTTCAATGCACCCATGTACAATGACAACATTTTATCCTCTCCTTATGATATAACCATCCTCAATTATACACAGGTTCTATAATCAAGCTATCTACTTATTGAGACCTTCAAAGTTCAGCTTCAGTCTGTTACATAGCAGCTGTTTAATAAATAGTTGATGAAATCAATAAATAAATCTTCAAAAATTATTGAGTATAATTAATCAAAGGACAGGAGTATCTCAGTAAGAGCTGAGTAATGAAAGGAGTAGATATGTGCAACTTAAAAAAATTGTGTGAATACATATACCAACTTGACAAATCTACCTGACTGGTGTATGGATATTTATAACACCAGTATTGCAATCATTGTTGGCTTTGAAATTTTTCAAAATAAAATTTTGGGAAGAAAATGCCAGCAATGACAATAAATGCAGAGGTACTTATAGAAGAGTTAACAGAGTGATATGGGACCCCCAAGGGGAAGAACAAGACAGGAGCTTCTAATGAGATCTGAAAGCAGAGGAGGCTAATTAGAAAAGACTTTACAGAAGAGGTTAATTCCTGAGATGAATCTTGGAGGACAAACAGGGAAAAGGAAAGGGAGGAGATTCTAGGATGAGCAAATGACCTAAATGGCAAAAGCACACAAGTTTGTTTCTATTGGATCCTGTCAATTAAAAAAAGTAAAAATTTGTATTAATATTTCCATAGATAATTACTGGGTGAGTGTCCAATTTCAGCTATCACTAATCTTAAACACAGGGGTTTGGGATATGGGTATAGGGCTTTTTTTTTTTTATGTTATGGTATAAAACAAGAGCTGCCTATACTTCAAAAAATGTGAAAGGTAATTTGGAGGAGAGGAGGAGTAATATAATAGTAATCTGATAATAAGCACAGGCCAAGGATCTATTGTAGAAGTGTTAGGGTGAAGATACTAAAAAAATAACAAGCACATCAGAAACTAGAGATAATGAAACATCTGGAAATCATGAGTGCCTCGGCCAGTGTGTTTGGTTGCCACGACAAAGCCAAAAGGTGCCACTGAAGACCTGACAAGCAGGTATCCTGGGAGAAGCTGAACAATAACAAAAAGGCCAATGTTTTCAAGAGGCAATAAGATTATAATTTTCTAAGTCTCTCTTGGGAATGTGTGCTCTGCGTATTATTCTGCTTTGAGTTTTATGGTATGAGTCTGGTCTGACTGCAAATGAAGCAAAGGTAGGTTCTGTAAAACAAGGATGTTTTACTTAAATGTCTAAACCTTTCTCTTAGTTTTTTAATTCACTGTGAATCAGAGGAATTTGCTATTTGAATAGAAGAAGGGGCCCTCTGGAGCACATAGCTGGTGCTCACATGTAGCCATCACATTAATTACGACCAGTAGATAACTAGACACCATCCTTTATACCTCCTGCAAAACCTGATGCGGAGATTTGGCGACTGGGTAATGTTGATCCCTCTAGGGGTGTACTGGAGACTGCTTGCACTGCTGGCATTAGCTGATTGTATCTCTTCTCAATTCAATTACCTCATAGCGGTAACCTAAATCAGTCACGGCGTTAGTATTTCTAGCACAGAAATCAGCAAACATGACAAATCAAGGTGGTTCTTTTTTCCCCCTCAGGTAGCAAATTGTTCAACATTTACCAGCATACCATTGGACCCACTCCACTTAGACGGTCAGAAATCAACTATCACATGATAAATAACAACTGAAAAATTGACCTAATAATATTTTAAATAAACATTACATGGGACCCGCAGAAAATGTCTGAAAGTTCAGCAATCTGCTAGCAAGCTTGGATTGCTTTTATAAATCAAATGATTTGAAACTCGGGATGCTATTTGTCCTGTCTGAGTTACTAAGTCCAAATATATACAGTTACTGCTAATATCAACTAAGAGGGAAGCAAAAATCATTTCTTGCTTATATATGTAGTTGACATTAAATGATAGAACAACAGATGGACAAGTTTAAATTGTGCTATTCTGGGAATACAAGGTTTTAATCTCCAGGGAAATAGTCTTTGTTCATTAAGTACTAAATGTTGTACTTGTATACTCTTTTGAAAGAGTAAAAACTGTTTTCCCTTCAAGGGGAATAATAAATACAATATATCTGTTAATGTATTTTTAAGCAATTGATATTTTTCTATAACACTGATATTTTTCTAATAACGTATGTGTGCATTAGTTTACAAATCAGATGATACCTTTTATAATTCAGATACTAACTAACTGATGTGGATCACCCAACTCCTTTGATGGAAAGGACAGCTAAACTAGTACCTTCTTATGCAATCCATAATCAGAATAAAAGCAGATATGTTCTATAAGGATGAATAAAAGGAAAAACGAAAATAAAACAAAGAAGAATGCCATCACTTAGATATCATATTCTCTACTTTCCTAAGAGCAAAGGAAAGATACTTACTTAAGAAGACTCAATGAACTTGGATATTTAAGTGATTAAGATTTTTTTTCCCAAATAGCTCCTGCCATCTTTTCTGTCCTTTATTCTTCTAACAAATCACTTAAACCCCAAAAGGTTAACTTTCAATTCTACTTTTCTCCTATTTAATCATGTGTCTTTTGCCCCCATAAATCAGTTTTATATAATTCTTAAGAAGCCAGGAATTGGACATTATTACACTTACTATCTTCATCAACACATCTATGTGTGAATAAATGAAAAGTATCTTTAAGAAAATATATCAATAATCAAAGATAATGATATATTATTTATAGGTACTGGATAAACTTGTGATTGACTTTAAAGTTCCATGAATCACAATTTCACTTTTAAGTTCAATAATTCTTCCTTTGTATACATTTTGACTCTTCATGGGATGCCAGAAGCCATTCTCACTGATGTGGTACATGAAATTTAATATTCTAAAGCTAACAAATCATTTTTTCCTTTAACACAGGTTACAAAAACACTCATTCTTCAATTTAAATACATACTTCTTCATTTTCAACTTCTCAAGTGTTTGTTCCATGAACCCTGAGAATTCCCGTATTTCTATTTTCAACATGAGTTTTCTTCATTCCTCTGCTACTACCCATATATCCTAAAAGGCTGAAAATGCAGGACATGGGCCAACCTTATTTGGAACTCTCTGCATCTTATTTCCTTGATCATTTTATGTTATATTATTGAAGCTTAGATTTCCCTGGTCAGTAATGTCACTCATTCATAGATCAGTCTGTAATCAGTACCTTATGGGAGCTGTAATGGAAAAAAGCAAGACTAAGGTGGGAAAATGAAGGAAATAATTTGAGACTTAACTTCTCTGATACTGTTTTCTCCACATCCTTTCTCCTATTCCACACTCACTCCTACCCCCCAAAAAAACCTACCACACACATTCTCAAAACCCTAATTATCTCATTACTTAAAGTAGTCTTTAAGCATTCCTCCCACATACACCCTCTGGGTGACTCCCTGCTCCTACAAAACTCCATCTCAGGGATAGGAACTAGTGCCGAAGACAGTATGTGAAAACTACCACTGTTTATGTTTATATAACACATTATGATTTTCCATAATCCGCATAATAATCATTTGAAGTCATCAAGACAGATGTTACTACTTTATTTTACAGACAAGGAAATCAGCTTTCAGATGTGAAATGCCTGGCCTAGATCACAATCAGGGCTTCTGAAAAGTGACTGGCCTCCTTTCTTGTGTCTTTTTTCAGGATAGTAGATAATATCACTAATCACAGCTACCATTCCTGAGGGCCTCTATAGGCAAAATACTGTACTGGACTCTCTACGACCACATTCTCCTAGCAGCTTGGAAAGATAGACAAGGCATCCTTTTTAATCCAGGACTGCATCATCTCTGCTAGGAAATGTGGGAAGTGAAGGCCAAAAGTCACATCAATAGTAAATGGTGAATATGGGGATAGAAGAAGGTCTTTGTATTCCTTGGCTGTTGCCCTACCTAGGACTTAACTGAAGTTGGGATTATAAGCATAGCAATCATCACAGGGAAAATGTATGATTTTGTATTAAAGTATGTTTGGGGAACTGTAAGAGCACCACATGTACACACATACATACATATATACACCTTCTTCAGGAAAGAGAAAAATAATTGAATTTTTATAATTTTAAAAACTAAAAAGAAAATCATTTCTATAATAAAGTGAGTGTTCTGAAGACAAAGCAACATTATTTTATTCCACATAATTAATTTCAGTTGTTCAGGTAGCATACACTTTAAGACATATGGCCTGTTAGAGGGCTCCACTTCTCCTAGACCAGGTATCATGGCAAGTTGAACTTCTGACACTCAAGAATTATACTGAAAAAAGTGGAGGGGTATCTAAAACCAGGACACCTTTTAATGGTGTCCTTTGTCAGGCAGACCTGGATTACTAAGAAGCTTCCTTGCCTCTATGCACATTCTAGGACTGTTTCTTTTAAGGAGAAGATAGTGGTTCAAGATATTTTATAAAGGGACAAAAAACTTAAACTCACAACAGTTTAGTGCTGTTGGTGGCCAACAACAGTGAGAAGGACACTAAGTTTAATCAATCTCAGACGAGCAGAGTAATAAATTCTTTGGGCAGTCTGTATATAGAGAGAGTGTGCTGGGATATGTTTATTTTAGTTTGAGACTATAAAAATTGCATCTGAGCATAATAAAACATAAGTCAGGGAGATTGTTGTCTTTCTTAGCACATACTTTAATGAATCAGAAAGCAGTTTCATAAAACTGTGAAAACTGATGTTTGTCTCATGATTATCAACAACTCATGCTGTTCTGTTATACTAGACAACAAAGTACATGAGTCAAATGAAAGCAGAAAGTCTTTCCATTTCACACCACTCTGGAATCCTTGCTCCTTCCCATGAGACACACAGTATCATGAAATTGAGGCCAGGAGCAATTTTGTATATATATAAAAAAAAAAACTAAAAAAAACAGGCTCTTCTCTTCTTTGTGCTTTGGAAGACTGCAGGGCATTAATAACCACTCCTGTTTTTATTTCTCAGTTCAGTTGGGCAACAGGTACTATGCTAAGCCAACAAGCTCTATGATGACCCCCTCATATTCTGGAATGACTCAAGCCAACCAATGGAGTTTCTGAACAAAGGACGACACCATTGACTTTACAAGAGCAAGGAATAAATCTTTGCTGGGATAAGCCACTGAAATTGGGATTTTTTTTGTTAGCCACAGACTAACCTGAGACATTCAAAATAAGATAATATATATACATATCAGACATGTTTTAAATCTGTGTAAGCATTTATGTAAAAAAAGGGTTATTTATTGCAAGGGCTATTTCTATATTTTGTAAACTATTCATTATAAACTAGACTTAAAACTAATTTACTTAGTGACATATAACACAATCCAATAATCCATGCACTTCCCTAACAAACAGGATAAAAGCTAGCTTAATGTCCAAAACAAACAGTTATTCTTGCATGCAGTTATTTAAGTGGCACTGAGCACTTACACAATGGTGCCAACCAGGCCACATCCAGAGCTGAGGGTCACCGTCCTGGCCACATCTCAGAGGACCCAAATCAGTAAACAGTACAACAGGAACCAGTGTGGGGAACTACAGGGCTATCTCCCACAGCCCAGCCTGGGGAATGTAAAGACTAAGGGACGCTCCCCAGAGGAACTGCCGCTGGTATTGAGTCCAGAGATGGATAGCTAGTTGTTAATTAAGAAAACATGGGAAGGCTTTTCTGAGGAGATAGAATGACAAGAAGGCAAGAGTGAAGACAGTGAGATGAGTGTAAAAACTTGAGAGGCTGGGGAGGAAAGTCTAGACTGAAGAGTGGTTTGAGGTGCCCTAGAGAGGTGGACCAGGGCAAACTCACGCTTCAATATAAAATTTCAGTGCAGTTAATGGACCGTCTCATGCTTTCCTGGGCACTCCCAGTAGAAAATTAAGGTGTATGTACAACTGTCCAACAGTCAGGAACAGTCATGCTTTTAAATCATTTTGGAAAATAATAATAAAACCATGAAAAAAATGAATAAATGAAAGTTGCCATGAGCCATATTTATTCATTTGGATATATTGTCTCGCCTTTCAATTTTTCTGTCTCTACTTATTTTGAAGAGAAATAAAACAAAGTATTTCCAGGAGGAATAAAATCAAGTGACTTATATTACAAACTTTATAGCTTTACATAATTTAGGAATTTTAACAATAAGAGATTTCACTTTCAGTATTAACAAAGGGTCTAAAACCATGAAAATGGTAGCCAGTTCAGTCCTTTCTGGGTCTAAGGAGCTCTAAAAAAAATTCTTTAAAAAAAAATGGATCATGGACCATTTATGTAAAAGGCAAAGTGGATTAGTAGCAACCATAAAATAAATAGTAACATACTACAAAAAATAGACACGTATTTACTATATGTTTCTAAATGGAACCTTTCGTTTTTCACTTTTGCTTATAATTATTTTTGCCAAGGAAGAATCAGAAAACATAATTCAACTATTCTAATCAAGGAATTTGTGCCTAGAGTGTGGATCAGACAAAAGTTAAGGAAATAAACTAATCTTATTTGGTTGATATAAACAGTGGTATAAACCACAGCATTTAGCAACCACTTGTTTTGCAAATTTTTATCTTATAATTATTTTGTTTCTCAAAGTTTCCACTTTCTACAATTAATTATGGTTAAAAATTGTATCTGGTTTTGGGAGTATCCACTTCTGAGCTCTAAGTTATGTTTTGTTATGTTGTAAATTTTTTAACCAAAAAAAAAATTGATATAATAACCTGTCTCATTCATTTGAAACTGAACATTTGTTTTAAAAAGCTTTTCAGGTTCACACAGGTAGTTAATTAGCCTTCAGCCTTGTACTACAGGCTGGGCTGCAAAATGTCTCCTAATAGCATGGGTTTTGGGGGTTACTAAAATACATTAGGGGATCAGATAAAAAGGGAGCTCAATAAGTAATGTATATGCATGGGTAACACACATTCCCTGCCCTCACAAAATTTCTAGTCAAGGTGGGGCTGTAAGCCAAGAAAAGTTAAGCTAAAGGATTTAAAAAGTAATAACAAAGGAGTGTGAACACAAGGCAGTGAGCCACCCAGACAACAAAGATGGAACTGAAGGTACAGAGGAGGTGATGTCAGGGAGAGTATAATCTCCTTCAGTCTGACTCTCAGGAAGTTGTTACCCTCTTTGCAAGGTCAAACTCTCTACCAACGTTTGTTTACCCTTTCTCAGCTTCTCTGGTATATAGTACCTTCTATTATCCCTACTTTAATGAATCCTCATTCTTTTCCTCTCCATTGACCCTGTACCTTCTTTTAGTGGAAAAAAACATGCTTCGACTGGAGGAATACCTACACTCTTCTACAACAATCTTTTCTTTGCTGAATTCCAACTGACACCCATTTCTCTTTTTATTGCTGAATTTCTTTTTGAGTTGTCTGAACTTGCTGAGTTCTCATACATATCTTGCAACTACTACTGACTCATCTTCTTGGAATCTGGTTTGCAATGAGGATTTTACCTCCTCCTTCCCAATTCTACTCACATTGCTTTCTCAAAGGTTACTGGTGTCCTTTCAACTGCCAGAGTCAGTGTCCTTTCCTCACATCTTATCCTCTCTGTGGCTTCTAGAACCATTAACTACTTCCTTCTCTTCTCCTTTGCCTACTATGTATTAATCTGCTTTGTTCTCTGCCACTTTGATTTTTCTCCTTTCTGCCTGCTGATTATAGAGATGCACTAAGATTTGTCTTTATATCCCTTCCTCTTACTGTACATTCTTTCTCTGAATATAACACAGCACTATCCCGTAACAGCACTATCAGTTCTATGTGAATGACTTCCAGATGCATTTCCTGTAAATCCAGCCATCCCTAACCAAATCAGTTACCTGTTACCTGCTTATTCTCCCTAGGAAGAAAGTGAACACATCAATTCTAACAACTATATTTCTCATCTTGGCAAATGAAAACATCTTATCCTTAGTCATCCAAACTACAAACCTCAAGGTCATTTGCAGCTAACTTTCTCAGCTATACATTGAGAAAGGAGTGATCAAACAGTGATGTAATACAAAACATTTACTATGCACAACTTTAAAGTGCTAATTTTTTTCAAAGCATAACATCAATTTTCTTGAAATATCTTTGAGTGGGCTATGTGATTTTATTTTTCAAGATGGACTACTATGAAAAATAGAAATTAAATGATTTCCTATTATTAGGATGACTAATAGATTAGTCAGAAATAATATTCAGCTTTTCTAGTTCAGCGATTTCCTCTATGTTTTGTAGAAATAGTAAAAACTTTCTGCAGTAAAGCTCAGATAAAATCAAAACCTAGTGTTCTGGTAAGCAGTTCACTCAGAAGTCCAAGTTACCATTCTTCCTTTTTAGAAATTTTTTAACACATCATAGGTATAATGTTACATTCAGCAATTCATTTATAAAATAGTAAGAAAGAATTATTTCCAGTTGTTCTAGTCACTGAATAAACCCACTAATGTTTGCATTTTTCCTAAATGCTGTTTATGTACTTTTTCAAACTATGAAACAAGACACTGTAACATAAGTCAAAAATGAGCTCAAGAAGTTGGTACCAAGATAAATAAATGCAACAGCTAGAAATAATTACATAGTAAGCCCTGAAGAATTGTTATTCGAGTATTTTCAAATGTCTACAGAGTGTGTTTACATAAGTCCTCTATTTAGCACAGGGGACACATTCCTGGGGAATGAGCCCCATGAGAGGGCACGATAGCCAGTACTTAGGATCAAGCGAGCTTGCTTTTGTCAGCAAAGGCTTCTCCTTTCTCTTCAAATTCCCACCTCAGTTTATTTCTGCAATCTTTCTGTTCCAGCCTATAGGAAGGTTTATTATGCCCTCCACAATGTCCCAAGACTTCCAACAAGCCTTAATTTCATTCTAATACCTAACCTGTTTCCTGAAACCTTTTTCTCCAGCAGTTAGAAACCTGCCATGACAGTATCATACCCAGTGCTTCTTTTCTACAGCAAAGACAGCTGTGTAAAAATACGTAGTATGCTTGCTATTCCTTTAGTAACAATTACCTTTATTAACATTTACAGTAGTAAATGAAAACAGGGATAGAAAACACTAAATTCTTCTAAACCACTGTAATTTTCTGAATCCATTTCTATTTATTTTATTTAGGAGGTGATTACATGGACCAATGTTTATTTTTAGAACAGTAGTAACTGCCCTTTTGCTTATGATTTATGTTTTCTCATCTGCTGATTCCCAAAAGCTCTATGAAAGTAGGTAATTCAACCTACATAAACAATATCTTATTACCTAAAAGGTTCTCATCCTACTTTAACAACTGGCTATTACCACAAGAGAAGATGAAAATTTCACCCAATTTCTTTCAATGAATTATTTGTAGTACTTTGAAATAAGTATTATTTCCTAAAAATAACAAACATGAAGAAGAATGAGTTACCACTAAGCTTATCCATTCATTCATCCACTCACTCACTTTGATTTTCACTAATACATACTCATTTATTCAATAAGTACAAATTGGCTTACCCAGCTGTTTGAGGAAATAATATGCTTTGCTGACACAGCAAATTTTATGTGCTCTAATATTTGTTAAAGGTGCATTTTCTTCTTAAGGGCAGATACTTGATTTTCTGTACCTTATCTTTCTTCCCATAACTTTCTCTCTTGTAAAATTCTTTTGGGCAACAGAAATCAGCCTCAACATTGTTTTAAATACAATCTTGACTTTTACAGATTATGACTTATCTTAAAGGAAAAGAAGAATTTGGACTTTTTACACCCACACCACTCTTCTAAATAGATTAAAATTTACACCACCAATTATATTATAAAAGCAGTAACTATACTTTCAATTTTACTATTCATGAGAGTAATATATAAGTGTATCATTAGCAGGCAGGATTCAGGAAAAGACTGACTTTTCATGGTATACTTTTAAACTTGCATTTATATTGCTTTTCAGATAAATGAATTACCCCACAAACAAGATAAAATAGAATTTACACAAGTTGCTGTGCAGTGTATTATCTCTGTTAGATTTTATTCAGTCCAGGGAGGTAGAATGGTGGGTATGCTTCCAAGGGCACAGGCACACAAAGTAGCATGGTGATTAAATGGGGACCTATCAAAAGAAACTAAATAACCGAGTCAAAGTCCACTGCTTTGTCTACAGTGTTCTTACATGTTTTTTGTCTTCTTTGTTATAAAGCTGCTGACTTGCATCAAAAATGACAAAAACATTATCAACCTCAGGTAGGAACTGACCTGATTCCATAAGAACTGGTATAATTGAGTTACAGGTAGAAAATGGACAATGGACTACTTGCCAGCTTAAACATGGATCTAGTTTTAAAATACCTTTGAAATGGGAAGTTATAACTTTGAAGTAATTAAAGAACAATTTTAACTCAATCTGAGGCTCTGTTATTAAAAATTAAGTGCCAATTCCATTACTATTTTTTAAATAGTTAACTTTATTTTTCAATCTGTTACTTTTCAAGACACTAAAGATATTTAAAAATAATTTTGGTTCTATGATGAACCTAAAATCAAACTTTCCTCTGAGTTGAGATGTCCTTAACGGGGTATTTTTCCATACAGAAATCTTAATATAGTACAGTTAGGTACTGCACTCCTTTGTTCTACTAGAGTTAGTAAATGTTTGCAAATATGTCAGCACAGTTCCAAATAGACTACTTATTTTCTTCAAGTGATTTTGTTTAGGAATTTTGTGTGGGACCTAAGAAAGAATGTCACCTCAACTACTGCAATAATTGGGATGTGGGGGGTTTCCAGAGAGGAAGTCAAAAGTGGTGACAATTACCAAACATTGCTCATTTCACTTATAACATTTCCTTTCTTAGCACTGACACTTTTATGTCCAAAAAAATTCTCTTCAGGGAGAGATCCTACTGATTTTATTTGTACCACTGCCTCTTAGCTTTTAAAAGGGTGAAACAGAACAGATTACAGTGCCAATAAGACATCTGGGGAAAAGGCTGGGAGGAGAAAAAGGTACTCAGGTATCCAAGTTATTTCATGTATAAAGGATTTTATAAGCTTAACTTTTGTTAGTACATACTGTTTTAATGATATCTCAAACTTAGTACCTAATTAAAAGTCATATGATAAATTGCTAAAATAAACTAAAAGCAGGCATTAGGAAATAAGAAAAACAAAAAAACACACTACCAAGGTATTTCCACACAGAAATGGTATGCTAGATCCATATGTAATTCAGAGATGCCCAGCCATAAAAGTAAACTATTAAAGAGGACTGTAAAGAGTTAACATCATGCAATTCCTGTTCTAGTGTAAATCTTCTATGGTAAAAACAAAAGTGTGTGTGTGTATGTGTGTGTGTCTGTGTTATGTGTGTGAGCACTTCCATCTCTATGAATGTTTGTGCGTACAGAGGATAAGAGTATTTAGAGGTGACAGCAAGAGAAAGAAAAGGAGGGTAAGTTCACTGACATACTGGAAATAAAAGCACAAAAGGGCTTTACTTTCTATATAACCAGATACATGTATTAATTTTTCCATTTTCAGATTCAATAATTGAATAATACTGATAATTTTTCCATTTTTTGCATTCAATGTTTTGTGCACCTTAGTATCAATGTGTTCTTCAAAGCAAAATTTAAAAAATTTTTAAAAACGTTTAACAACTTAGCACTTGACAAGAGTTTGTTCTGGGGATATTCTGGAAATTTCCACACTATCATAATATTATAGAAGCACTACAGCAACATATGGTCTTTCAAATTAAGGAAACACAAGTGTTCACAGAAACATTTGGTTTGATTTTAACTCTCAGCTGAAGTTTTCTAAACAACCGTCCTTCAGGTGCCAGCACACAATATCCTGGGTTTGAATACAAGGAGCTAATGTGTCTGCCTTAAATATAGCATGGCAAGTTACTGGAGTATCTGTTTTCAATTACCTAAAAACACCTTGATGGGAACTTAAGTATCAACATAAACCGTTAGGTTTAATGCTAAGCATAGTAAATTTTCTTTGTTGTTTTTTTAGTATGCTTTATGTTTTTAATACAGACTTTGATTGAAAGATGCTTTCTTACTATTTTGGGGAATACACATCAAAAGAGAAGTAAAATTTATAATTTAAAAAAACTCTAAGTTTACCAATCATCCCCCACAAATATTTCAGCTTTTGGAATTACACTCTGACTTACC
Source organism: Smutsia gigantea (assembly GCA_032199065.1). Classification (NCBI taxonomy): domain Eukaryota; kingdom Metazoa; phylum Chordata; class Mammalia; order Pholidota; family Manidae; genus Smutsia; species Smutsia gigantea. Next base: position 36,628 of record JAVSCE010013740.1, on the reverse strand, counting down.
ACATCACCTGGGTAAGATCTTCATTTTATGTTCATGTATTGCAAATCAGAGTTTTATAATATTATGCATTTAAAACCATATTTCGATAACTTCTTTATATAAGGGTATATACATCAATGACATATTTACAGCGACATTTTTTCTCAAGTCTCTGGCACCAAAATTGAGTTTTTAATGCCAGAAACATCACTTTCAACTGCATGAAAAATTAATGTAAATGGATTCCAATAGCTTTTGATTTTTTAAATATGTCCTCTGCTTGAGAAATTTTATAAACAATTTGGAATAGTTTATTTCTACATTCATTAGTCAAGCTCCATTGACAGTTTCAATTCTGCCAAGTCCCTAAATAAGTCATCAGGAAGATTCTATGTATATCTGTCTCCCTCACCCACCCTCAGGATCTGCCTCAACCCTTCCTTCTGTCCCAGAGGGAGCTCCAGGAATCTCATGGTTTCTGCACTGCAGCCTCACTTTCCAATCCCTTTGGTGGTCATGATATCCTTAAATGAGTTCTTCTGTTCCATTTCTGGAATTTACATTGTTTAATTTAATTATCAAACATGCACTGAGTGTCCACCATTTTCCAGACCCTGTGAGAGACATTGCAAATAAATAAAATAAACATCCCTGATGTCAATGAGTTGAAAATCTAGTAATAATGGCAGGCACCTAAGCAGCAAGAATTCAGGAAGTCCCTGCTCTGACTAGCATTCAAGGCTAACCCTTGATACTCAGCTGAGGCCAAGTTAACTCACTGTCTCCAGGACTTGAGCCCCAGCTGCTGGTTTGGGTTCTGCTTCAAAAGACAACACAAGAATGGTAAGTCTCCATCTGCTTAACCAGGATTATCCCCACCATCCTGTGACTCTGATGCCAATCCTGGTATCTGCCCAGACTGAGAGAAGTTCGTCCACCTTCCTGATGGTATAAACACTCATACCTGGGTCAAGTCCCATCTTTGATGTCTGTTTCCTCCTTTCCCCACTGGCGTCCAATCCACCAGGGTAAAATAGCCTTGACAGGGAAAGTATATAGGTTCTTGGGAGAATGGAAGACCATTATTCACCCTAACCATCTATCCATCTCTAAAGACCCTATCCATCTCTAAAACTCCCTGGGTTCCTGATTTTCATGAACCATGATTTCATTCTGTGAACCTATCAATTATTAATAAAAATCATTTACTGGAGGAGCTCTTTAAATCATTTACTCACCACAATAACCCAACATAATAGGTACTATTATTAGCTTCACAGATAAAGAACCCAGGGGGTTACAGACACCTAAGCAGCAAGAATTCAAGAAGTCCCTGCTCTGACTAGCATTCAAGGCTAACCCCTGATACTCAGCTGAGGCCAAGTTAACTCGCTGTCTCCAGGACTTGAGACTGGAATTCCAATCCTTGGAAAGCCTTACTTCCAGAGTTTTCCCTAAACCACTACACTGTTACTTTCCCCATCAGCACACATGACATAGTGATTTATTCATCATAAAAGGAATTGGTAGGTATGAGAGGCCATATGAGAGCTCAGTGACAGGAGGAGCTTTGGCTCTCTGGTTCCTGTTGTCATTGCTGGTGCTTGTGGAGAGTGCGTATTTGTATGTGTTTTCATTTAGTTTTCCAGTCAGACAGTCTTTGGTCTGAATTCTGACTGAAATCACTTTCTAGTTGGGTGACCTTGGAAAAATTACATAATAACATCAACAATTTATTGGTTATTTTCTATATGCTAGCCACTGTGCTAAGTGCTTGACATCCACTGTCTCATTAAATTAAATCTTCATAAAAATGTTTGACAAAGAAATAATATTAATCATATTTTGGAGTGGGTGGGACCATGAATGAGAGAGAATAGTAAGTACCCTTCCAAGGTCAAAGAGCCAGTGAGTAAACTGTAGCCCAGACTGAGGTGGGAGGAGGGTTGGAGAGAAGCACCCAGATGGCACTATGCCATGAGAAGTGCTAGGACCAAACTGGAGAACTAACACTCATCACCACGGGTTACAATTAGTAAGGTCCTCTGAGGATGGACACTGGAGCCATACACTTTGGGTTTGAATTCCCGTGTCCAGCTGTGATGCCTTGGGCAGGTTATTTAACTACTCTTGGCCTCAGTCTCCTCATTTACAAAAGTAAAATAATAACAATACATACCTCAAGGAGTTTTTGTTAAGAATAAATGAGATAATTATTGTAATGGTACTGAAGGAGCAGATAATAAAAAATAAAGAGATCATTTTAATTTTGAATAATTCTGGGTCAGGAAGCCTTTATTTCCACACAACAAAATGAACAATGATTCATTATATCCAATAATGACTCAAAATAGTCCTGTAGAATATTTTCTTTTTGGAATATTTCATTTTTGAAGTGTAAAACTCTCCTAAGTATCAATAATGTCAGTGTCTGGGCTCATCCCTAGACCAAGTGTAGATTGTTCTTTTATTTGTGTCCTACATGGAATGTCTAACAAGGCTGAGAACTTTTATTTGTTACAATAAAGGAAACATGTCATAAAAGGCTTAACACTTGACATTTCTCAATTATCTACTGTAAATATTCTGCTCAGCCCACAAGTCTGGACAGCTCTCATACTCTCCAAGACGGGACAAGGAACAGATAGGAAACAGGAAAGAGTGGAAATGGAGAGGTATGCATCTTATGGGTTGAATGATGGCACAAATGTTCACGGAACATTACAAGTGGACCAAGTCTTTATTTCAAGAACTAGCCTAAGGCTTCAAAGGCTTTCAGTGAGTAACTACTTTATACTTTTTCTGAACTAAGTGTTATAAATTACAATACTAAACATATTTCAACAACTTTTAACCTAGATTTTCTAAAAAGAGAATTCAGAGTTTACATTCTTAGTTTTGTACACTTTTTCTCATAGGTCCATCTTGGGTCTTCAGTCCATCTTGGACATCATGTAAGAGAACAAGATTACAATTTTCTTTCTCAAAGAATCACATTAAAGGAACATGGGCATGGCCCTATTAAATAATGGCGGGTATCCCATAAAGTTAGGGTGAATTTTGAATTTTAAGTAATAATTCTAAGTCAGGCAATCAGAAAGCCTTTAAGTAATAAATATATCAAATCATTTCACATAAATATAATTTCTATAGCACAGAATATGTGCATTCTTTCCATTTTTTTGATATCATAAATAAACAGATACATTTAAAGATATGAGCTGAAGAATTTTTCAATTTTGGAGACCCTACAAAGTCAGTTAAATATATTTACTTAAAAACAGAAAAGGAACTGCCTATATTTGCACAGGGGTCTAATCTTTTCAATTTTAAGAATTTAAATTTTCAGAAAATTGCCAAGTTTACAGGGTCATAAACTGAATAAATGGCATATCAGAAGTTCTATACTCTCTTCAAACAGAGATATTTTACTGATTCTTATACTGTACTTTTCCAAATCCGAAGACAATGAAAGCCACACTAAACAAGGCTGAAATAAACAGAAATTCTAAAGGCCTCAATCAGCTATCCTGTAGAAGTAAGCCCATGATTATCAGCCATGCTCAGACACACCTGACTGTGGAAAAAAGTCTCTTTAATTCCTAGCATCCACTCATTGCTCTGCAGGCATTGGCAAGATGGCCCCTCAAATGTACTGCAATTTCAGTAAATAGCACTGCATAGAAGGAAGTGCAATGGATTAGAATTCGGTGATTTGCACTCTGGTCTTGGCTCTGAGCTTATGAAATTATGAAATTATCTGTCCTCTGTTTCCTTATCTGTAAAAGGGTCATTCTATTATTTACTCAATAAATTTTCTATTCAGCTAGTTGCTAAGATCTTTATGGCATGGCTACTCTGATACCATGTACCTTTTCTACACTTTAAAAAAGTAATCACTATACTCTATTACTGTATTGTGTCCTGCATATGTGAAGTGACTTTGTCCATAAACATTAAATACAATGACTACCACTAATTCACTATGTTCTATTAAAAAGATTTTAAGTAATTTCAGAGTTTTAAAGTAATTTTATAAATGTCCCTAATAAGTTCTATCAGTCTATCTTAATATTTGGTTAAATCACTTAAAATTTATACACACACACACACACACTTGTGTATGTGTACAAATAGATTAGATAGGTAGTTTCTTGTTCCAGGGGCATGTAAAAATTCTAAATAAAAAAGGGGGAAATGCACTCTATAGACCAACCTGAGGATAACGCCAACTCCTAGCTTGAGACTGTGCCGTACATTTTATAAAACTGTAAACTCATTATAAATGTTAAGAATCAAAGCATTAAAGAACTATTAAAGGATCAAACTTATGCTTAATTTTGTGCAGCTATTAGTAAACATCCTTCTTTCTCACTTTTAAAACCTCAGTTAGATTTTTGTCCATTGAAATGAAAAAAGTTTCGGTGTATATCAGTAAGCTAACAGCCTTGATTCTAACTATAGGGAATCAATTAACAGATTAAACACATATCGAAAGAAAACAAAGGGGGAAAAAAGACATGAATTAATAGTAAGGCAGCCAAAAATCTCCTATTAGAAGGAGTATCTTAATAGCACTTCACAGATTAATGCTAATGAATGGAGGCAGGGCAAGGAAGAAAGGGTTATAAATAGCTGCCACAAAAGCTATAATGTTGAAGATTTGTGGTGTTCACTCCAAGATGCTGATTTCTCTCCCCGACCCCTCACACACATCACAAACACCTCACATACATCCTTCATCCAGGTTATTCACACCCATACTGAGAGATTTTTATTTCCAAAAAAATAGGGGCAAGGGAATAATTCCCTATAAAAACTAAAAATTAAACCTTGAAAGAAAAGAGTCTGCTACAATTGAGAATGCTAAGCAGTAATTTCTCACAAAGGATAATAATGTATCCTAGCACTACCAATCTGAGCTGTTCTTCCTATTCCTCTTGAATTAATTGTGGATTTAGGAATTTGAGTTTAAAGAATTGGAGATCTACTCATTTACTGTTTCTGTTTTTAAATGTTAGCAGAAGGGTAAATAAAATATAGGCGTTTGGAAAAATAAATAATTTCTATTTTATTTTTAACTTTTAATTCTCAACAAGATTTATTTTATTAGATACACAATGCAGATTGTGAAGGAGAAAAAAAGTGCTCCACAGATGCCAATTCAAAGAATGAAGAAAATATTTTTCAAAATCTATTCAATGCCAAATTTAATATAAATACAAATGTGAGTATCACACCAAACTCTTAAAAGTAGTATTTTTAGTAAGCAGCTCCCCCATCTAATACCCATATTTTGGTTCTATCATCTAACAGAGTTCCCCAAGGATACTCTTTAGCTATGCAGGCTACATTAAATCCACAGCTGTAGGTTTTTTCCACTTCTAGAACAGCTTCCTAGAGAAACTGGAATCTTACCTTTACATATCTTCTGGAGAGGTTTCTTGGTGCTTTGAAAAGTCCTGAGGTCTATGTCAAACGGCCATTCTCTTGCTCCCAGTGTCTTAGGGGCTTGGAGAAATCCCAACACCTGCTGCTACCACTGAGTGTCGAGGCTAGGAAAGCTTCAGGGTTTTGACAGCAGGATCACTGAGCCACAGCCAAAGCTTGGGAAGCCTTAACAACTGAAAGCAGGTGTAGAAGGCAACATGGTACCCAGCACAGGGCTCAATTGTAGCAGCAGGGGAAGGAATATTCCCACCCTCACAAGGGTTTAGAGGCAGCCATCAGGGAACCCAAGGCTTTGCCAATGGACAGGGCCAAGGAAGTGGAGACATGACCACACAGCACAAGACCCTGGGGGAATGGGTACAACTAGCACAGAGCTCAGGTAGCGCTTGAAAAGAATCACCAAAATTCCCCAACAGAACACAAGAAGCAATGGCGAAGTGCAACAAAATACATGGAGATAGGCCATCCTAGCGTCCCATAAGAAAGCCAAAACCATAGTTGAGGGGGGATATGGAGCTCTAGTTCTAGAAAGAAAAGTAAGGAAGACATATTATAGTATGCCTACTGTATTTGAGGTTAAAAATCTATTTAGACATAAAATCCCTAAAACCTTTCATTGTAACATTTATATTAAGATAAGGAAATTCACAAATATTAAAATTCAGAGGGTGCTGATCTACAAGGCAACAGGGATCAAAAGGCAAAGTTGTCTGTTATTGGAGAAGGAAATGAAAAGACAGAAAAAAGGTTAAACGGAGCTATTTTTAAATTGAGAAATAATTAAAATTGCTTTTTAAATAAGTCAACAGGTTTGACCAAACACATCACCTTCTATTATGATCAGATGAGGGAGATTGAAGGAATTCAATGAGATAAGAGAATATGAAGAAAAAGCAAGTGGAAAGGAATATTCAGAATGAGAACAGGGAAGAAAGAAAAGGAAACATAGGAAAGAGGAGGAAGAAAGGAAAATTGGATTAATTTAGTAGGCTTTAGTGCATTGTCAGATAAACTCACTAGATTCTCCTGAATCTGGGCTTCACCGTGTTAAATTTTCCATGGAGATGCTTATAGCTTGTTAACCATTATTCACAGCTCTTCAAATGCTCACAAGCTCTCAGAAACTCTTGTTAAGGAGACCACTGAACATTAAATATTAAACAGTTACAAGAGATAGACCCTAAGATAATTTTGCTTTCATGAACTGGTCAAGTCAGAGACTAAAAATAAATTCTGACAGAACTTTAATAATCCCTGATATGTATCAAAATAAAACTGATCAGGGTCATTTAGGAACTGTTTTTCAAGACTAGAAGTAAATTAAACATGCATAGTATTTTATACTTGTTTTAGAATTAAATGAGAATAAATTCTACTGCTTGCTAGCAGTTATGTGTGTATAATTCGTGACTTTGGTATTTACACACACACATATGTAAATAATGGTTTATATATAAATGTAATATATATATGGTTATTTTATATAATATATATTGGTATATGTGTTAACTAATGTCTAGGCAGCAAGTATTTTAAAACTGAGAATTTATAATGGAAGAAGATGAGGAATCTGAATTTCCCTTTACAAATACTTTCATTTTATAAACAATGTTTATGTTTAGATATTGGTTTGAGCTAAAAGTTAACTTTTTTAAACATAATCATGTCAACATGATAGGTTTTGATATGGAAAGACTGAGTGAGCCACTATGGTAGAAGCCAAATGGAAGATGACTTTTTTTTTTAATCTAATAGCCTGAACTTTAAATGAAATATTTAAAAGTTTGTTTTTCTGACCTATGTTCTCAATCCCACTCATGAAAATCAGTCTCAACAATCTAAACAACAAAAACCAAAACAAATAATGTGGAAGTGAAGACAAAGAAGTGAATAAATGTTGTCAATGTGAAATGGTAGAGTACATTAATTCATGAAGATCTTCAGATTATATGATGTATCAGGATTATGTACAGTGGAAATAGAAAAATCGGTACTGGCTTTTAAAAGTAAACGTTATAGCTACTAAAGTATCTTACTGAAGTAATAAGATCAATTCATGTAAACCGGTGTTTCCCTGTTGTTAAGCATCACAAGGGGAGGAATTTTTGACATAAGGGCTCACAGTTGTATTCCTGCACCTAATTATTAGCCTTGCAGCACAGTAGGTGCTCAGTAAGTATTTATTGGCTGAATGGGGTGCCACATGGGAAAAGGCACCCTCAGAAAGCATGTAACAGATGGTAACTGTACTAGTGGGGGTGAGAATTTAATAATGTGCAACCACTGAACAACTGTGTTGTATACTTTAAACAAATATAATATTGTATATAAACTACACTTCAATAAAAAATAAACAAGCAAAACAAAACAAAACAAAGGCATGTGAGTGTCAGCAAGGTGAGAAGGGGGTTTTGGTCATACACATTTCTTAAAAGCTAAAATAAAGTTAACAAGGTGTCATCCTGCATGATTTGTTGGGACTTTTTATTATGCTACTGCAAATTCCTAAATGGAACCGTCTACCTTTTATGGAACACTCAGTAATCATGGATTAATTTTTCTAGGAAAATTTGGTCTACATCTTTATGGAAAACAATATTTCTGTATGTTCTAATTTTTTGATGAAAGACAGAAGTTATTAACTGGCACATATTTAATGTCTGTTATAAATCACAAGGCAGAAGACATATACATGTATTTCAAATCCCATAGTAGGCTTTGTCAAAACTGGCTTCTGCTCTGGGGAAAGAAATTTTTAGAGTGAGAAAGATTCAAAGAGCTTATTCAAAGTATTCACTTTACTGATAAAGAAGGTTGCTCAAGGAAACTATCTTCTATCAGTGGATAGATACATTAGCAATGAAGTTTCTTTACTGCTAATGTCATCCATCTTGTGCAACTATCTAATTTGTTTACATAATTATCTTGAATTGAAAATATTATTCCTGGTAAGAATCATGCATATAAAATAATTTTATAATTTAAAATCTTATACTCTACTGCTGTGAAAAAGGAGGTGACCATTTAGAATCGAAAGGAGCCACGATTTCTTTCATGAATGAGAAAGTCATTATTTTTTAAACACTGTGGGTCAAGTGAAAAAACAAAGAGTAAAGATTAAACAATGACTGAGAACTGGGGAACAACTATGCCCCATATACTATGGTATCTAACAAACTTCAAGATTAGTATCTCCAAGTAGTAAAGCTGGGAATAAACACGAGCTTTACTTACGAAGCACATACAGATCGCCGCTCAGGTCACTCACGCTCCTTTCTGAGGCGGCCTCCTGATATTCGGCCTATCGGAAGCCATTTTCCCACGGACGCCTTTTCAGGCCCTGAGAGAACAGGCCTACCGCAACGTTATGTGAGCAAACTGGCTCCCCACTTGCCTTATTCACTCACCAGCATCCATTAGCCAACTCCATGCTTTATCTTCTATAGATAAGATACGGCTTCTTCTTGCCATGGTGGGATCCGGAAGTTTCCCCTTACACAACACCTGCTGCGTGGCCGCTGCAGCCCGGGGAGTAACAGACACGCGCGGTCGGCCACCTTCCTTCCCAGCAGCACTAGCGGCAGCGGCAGAAGCTGGAGCGGCCGTTCAGCCCCGCTCCCTGCAGGGCGCCAGCCAAGCGTTCTGGTTTCCCTGCGCCCACGCAGTCTACCCGCACGTTTGCGCCTTCCCACAGTGTCAAAACAGGTGTCCCTGTGATCATGCTTAAAATCTGCTCCCCAAACAAGGTGATGAATATACTGTTACTATGAAATCCTAAGTTTCTATATGAAAAACATGTTCTTAAAGGTTTATGTTAATTATAGAGGCCTTGATTTTTTTTTCATTCACCCTTCCCACTAATAAGAATAGATTGCCCTAAAATTTCTTGTTAATGAAAGAAAGGATGTTACCATGTAAAATAAATGCCATCGTGCAATTTTTGTCACTTATTTCCTAATATTCTATCTGCTTTCCCGGCACAGAATTACTTCCTGCAAATGCTAATGTTTTCAAAATCTTTACAACACTCCTAACAGATGGAGAAATATCAAGGTCTTAGGATCTTTGTTTTACAGAAGAAGGAGCAATGACTTCTTTGCTTCTGTATTTTATTCACATTTTGATATTACTGATGAGTTGCTTTTCTTTCCAGTGGTGTTCAACTTAATGAGCGGCTAGAATATAGCTGCACAAAAGAGTTAAGCTGGTAATATTTTAGAATAGCATTTACCTCCCTTAACTGATCTATCTAGAGCTAAAGTTCTATAGATATAAAAGGTATCTAGAGATTTTTTTTAATTTAAATAGCTCAACAAAGGATAAGTGAAAAACATAATTTTCCTAGTAAGTTACATACTAGCTAAGAATTACATACACACCAAGGGAAGTGCTCTCTGCACAAAAGAGTAACAATTCTCATTAGCAAAATTGAAACCCTACATATACTGATCAAGTTTCTCATGTATTAATACCTCACAGGTTCACTTCATCATCAAAATAACAAAAACAATAGCTAATACATATTGAATATTCATGAAGTGCCAGGCACTGTTCTCAGTGCTTTGCATATGTTATCCCACTTAATCTTTACAGCAACTATGGATCAAATATTATTACTGCACTGTTTTGCCACTGAGGAAACTGAGGTTCAGTCAGCCTATTTAAGGTCACAGAGATCACAAGTGATAAGAGCCCAGGCTGTACAGTTCCAGAACTGGAAGCTCTTAAACATTTCCCTAAAAGTGCAACATTAGTTTTGTTTTTCATTTACATATTTCAAGTTTACCTTTACCAAGTCAGACATTAGAGAAAGTTTATATAAAATTAATATTTAATAATAGTAATACATATGTGTACTTATTGTGAACACTGAAGTCCCTTAAGTCCTTTACATGTATTAATTTATTTGAGATTCACAACAACCCAGTGAGGTAGATATGCTCTCATTTAGTGGGGGTATATCTGAGTGATCGGAAGTGTATTCAGTAAGTTGCCAAAGGTCATACAACTACTAAGAGGTAAATGGAACTTCGGATCCAGGGAACGAACTCCAGAAGTTGTGGTTTCACATCTACACCTACCCTCCATTGCCCCCTGAAAGCTAATGGCTTGTTAGAGACTCTTAAGAAAGGAAGAAGAAATGGTACGTCTGGCCAGAACCCAGGTGGGAGGGGGATTTGCTATCCCTGTCACTTCAAAATTTAGTATGTATAAAGTACAAATATTATTCTATATACATTTTTCTTAATGACGTTTACTAACTTAAGGAACTAACAAATGTTTATATGATGCTGAGATTTTTAACAAGGCAAGGACAAATTCAGTTTTCATATTTTTTTCCATGTATAGTATCTGCAGAGGCATGAACAAGGCAGTAACATTATCACCACCACAGCAAGTCATTCTGTTTTGGGGGATTACCATTGCTGGCAGTCATATTTTATTCCCATCCTTGGCAAATAAATTAATTATGTGCAGGGCCAGGACAATAATTGTGAACTTAGAGGAAGCTTCAGAAATCCAAAGATCATCCCTTGAGATATGGGCTGAACCAACCTCAGATCAAGTTACTTCCTTCAACATTCAGCAGCTGAAATGACCTTTCTTGAATTAGCTCTTGAGGACATGAAGCCCTCTGAAATCTCAGACAACTCAAATCAAACAAAATAAAGTCCCAATATAAGACTGAAAAAAGAATGAAGAACCCTGAAACCAATGTATCTCTTTAATTTGGCAACAAGCCTCTCTGGACTAATTTTGGCTAGCTTCAGCTTTTTTGGCCTTAAACTAATATAAATTAGCACAAGAAACCATGAAAACTTTAGAGAGAAAATACAGTTCTGGTTTAGGCGTCTACACCCTCTGTCAGAATTTAGCCACACGCTGTAAGAAATGCAGCCATTTGGTGGCATTTAGCATGAAGAGACTAAGGTGCCATGTGACATAGCTTGAGGTGATTCATTAGAGTCTATTTACTCTCAATTATTTTTAAATCAAAGTTTCTATAGAAGGACAATGACAATTCTTTTCCCAATTTCTAGACAATTATCTTCTCTGTGGAATTCCTTGAGTAATGTATTAGACATTGTACCCACATAAGCTTGATTTGCTCTTTGGCTGACAAGATTTGAATTTATCTGTCTTCAATGTAACACTGAATTAACACAAAAGTTATTCAGAAATTCTAAGAAACACATTCCAATTCATTTTGGCTGAGAAAAACAAAGTAATCTCATTGGCTGTTACATAAGACAGATTAAAACAAATGATTTTTATGACCTTGGCACTACTAAGTGATAGACAAAGAAGATCATGACTCATTTATGCAGTCATCCAAAAATACATTTTTGGATATATATTTTTTTTCCTGATTGATCAGCTTATCAACTGTAGCCACAATTCTTATTTCTTGCTGATAATTAATAACAGTGCAATTAAAAACACAGAAACACAAGTTTCTGATCATTTTAGCAGACTTTACTTTTAGAAATAATCAGTAGAAGTTATGTTTGTAGATGAATATATTAACAGTATATTATTCATCAACTCTTACTAGGTCTACTCTCTTTTATTTAATTCCTTGAACTTGGCTTTATCTGGAAAGAAATATATTAAAAAGCATCAACTCTAGGCTGTGCTTAGGTCAAAACAGGTAAGGCTATACAGTGAGCTCTCCAGCTTCTCCTGGAAACTACACAATGCACCAACTATAAGCAGTCCTTAACTAATAGTCAGACAAATATAAACTGGTAACCTAAAAGTGAAAAGCTCTAATTGTGCATTGCAAATTCCTGAGTCATTTTGTCCTCACAACTTTATGCTTTACATAAACCTAAATGCTGGCTAAAGAAAATCTACAAGCAATTCAGTATGACTTAGTGTTTCCAAACCAGGAAAAGGAAGGACTTACAGTGTCTGAGATAACGTTTGTTTTCTGTAGTTTGGAAAATAAACATTTCCTATGCAGTTATGCCTGTGTGTGTGTGTGTGTGTGTGTGTGTGTGCATGTGTGTCTGCGTGTACGTGTGTGTGTGTGTGTGTGTGCTTAGGGAAAGACTGTCTCTGTGTAAATGTAGAGAACAGGAGAAAGGAGAGAATTTTTTTAGAAGTATTTGGTGTTCCTATAAACCGATGATGTAGTTAGAATTTATCTCAGCAAATTATGTGCACGTAAGCCATTAAAGTATTGCAATTTATCATAAAATCAACAGGAAATACTTAATCTGATGGCATATATTTCATATAGTTGCACAAAATAATAGAAGTCTTGGGTCCCTAAAGTTGACTACTTTGATATCTTTATTTCAATATACATAAGCCACTTCCTGCATTTAATAATAATAGTATATTTTTTCCTGATAGAAGACTGGGCTGATTTGCCCTGGTGTCATACTTAAATAAGCCCTAGAGATATGTACTTTAATATAATATATTTTATGTAATGTATCACTTGTTGGCATTACTAAGTGATGGTCAAGAGAAGTAACAGTTTTATGTTTGTCAAGTGTGGATACATATGTAACCTATCAAATGACACTTTGAATTATCAAAGTATCAGTAAGAGCTTCCTCTGTAACTGTCCATCTTTAAGTCAGTTAGTCCACCTATTAATTCAGAAATGCATCATACAAGTCTGTACTCCATATCTGGTTTCAAGATGGTCAATTAAAAGGACAAAACGCCACTTCTATGTCAGGTATATGTCTGTGCCTCCTACTTCAGTTAATCCTCATTACACAACTTTGAGACAGGTATGTTATTAATCCTATTTGACAGATGAGAGCACTCAGAGAGACTGGAAAATGTGTGCAGCAAAATCTGTTTCACGAAAACTCCTAATACCTCTATTAGAAACTAGGGATTAATGGGATTCAACCAACACATGTCTGTGTGCACACACACTTGTGATGTTGACTTTCCTGTTTTCTGGTACAGGGATTGCTATATATTTCTTGTAAGATATTTGTAGAGAATTACAATTTACATTTTCTAGAATTTATAGAAGTAATTCTTAAAATAGTTGGGAGATTGCTATTCCTTCACTCATCAAATAAGTAAATACATACGTGAAAATTATATCAAACCAAATAGCATACGTGTCCGGGACACTTTTCCTTTATCTAGTACTTGGAAATAGTAGAATAGATTGTTTTAAAGAAATACACTTTCTTTTTGCACTTTTGACATTGCTGGCTGACTACGCCAAGTCGGCTCAGCTAAGGAGTAAACATTATTCTTTTATTTTTACAGGGTTCTCTAAATCCTGAACAGAAAATTTTCCCCAGTTTTTTTTGTTTGTTGTTAATACAAACTTTATTTTGTAATTAAATGTGACCAGTATTATTCCTCTTTTTAAAGCCCAGTTTCCCTCTTAAATTAGCTATCTGTCTTTTAGCATTGGCACTTCCAGTTTGACATTCCTGTTTAAAATATTTCTTCCCCCGCTCTTCACCTTTTTTCTTTTCCTTCCAGAAATGACTAATCTTCCTATTATTCTACTCTGTCAGTTTTTCGCCTGGTATTCTTTTCATGTTACATAACATTTACTTTTCACCAACTCTTTTCAGAATTTTATTACTGTGTTCTTGATGGCAGCCTTCCGTTTTCACAGATAATCAATATTGATATATTAGCAAACTTTTTTGTTAACTTCTGTGCTATTCGGATTAAGCTATTTCCTTGTCAAAATGCAATTATTTTTTCAGTTGACAGAATGTAAATGCCCATTTGTTGATCTTCAAATTTAAATTCTGTCTAATCCCCAGTTACCAGATGCCACAGTTAAAGAATTTAGCTTTTTGTCTCCTTTCAAATTTCCTGATGAAATGCTAGCTAAGTAAACATAATGTCACTTCTTTTAAAGACCTCTGGCTTCCCAGTACTTCTCCATAACGTCATAACATCCACAGCACAGACATATAAGCAGAAAGTAAAGTTTTTTCATCTTTCTAATATTCAACAGCAAAAACTACATTTAATTATATGCCAAGAATTTGACTTTTACCCTAATCTGAAACAATCATAACGGCTGTATCATACTACCTGCACAAGAGTAAAAGAAGTCTATTTTTCAGAGAAAACATCTGTGAAGAGTTTTAGAATTATAGCGATTATTTAAATAATATAATCTAAAATTTACAATGTAGTAACACATGCCTAGCAAAACAATATAAATGATTTCAGATATTTATAGTAATTTCTTTAGTGAATTCAGTATTATACCAAATTCATCTCACAATCAAATAATTCCTTAGGGAAAGGGGTGTCTTACTAATCACATTTACACTTGTTACTTGCACAAGAAGATGGTCTGAAGGCTTTAGAAACTGTACATTTTCTATCCAAAAACACCTTTAAAACTCCTGACAAAACACACTTTAAACACAGAAGATAAAGACATCCCCAAAATGTCACCCTTTCTTCCTGAAAATATAAGTCAAATAAAGTTCAAATATTCAATGCTGTTAAAATAGCAAAGGATCGTTATCATTTACTCTTAGTCTTGGAAGATCCCCATTATTCCCTCTCGTTATTTTTTTCAAATAATAAAAATAAAAATTTCCTTGACTGTCACAAACAGTGCCCGTATAGGGAGACTTTTCATTTTTCCCTCTGGTGAGCAGGAACAACTTAACTTTCAACAGTCATTACAAATCCAGACTATATATTCTATTGAAAAAGTCACAGCTTAGGTCAACATCCCCAGCAAATTAGTCCAGTGCTTGTAAGAAAAAAAAAAAATTGATGGTCAGTAAGTATCTGTGTGAGTAAACTGAATTATATGGAGGTGTATTTATGGTAAACAGAAAAGGAAGGACAGATTTCTTGGAATCATAAGAAAAAATGTTATCAATGCATTAGTCAAAAAAAATTAGAGATAATTCAAAGAATTTCCACAAGGGAAATTTTGTAAAAATTTGTTAGAATATTTTGAATATATCGTAACTATATTTAGATCTTATATTAAGAAGTTAATGTCTTATTCTGAAAATAAAAATCACGCATTTTCTCTCCCTTTCTGATATGAGCTGTACTGTGGAGATGCCAATCAGTTACAAAGGAAAAGTTCTTTACAGAAAAATTCCGGGTAATAAATGCAGCAGGAATGATATAATTAAAAGTCACTATTATGCAATCCCTAAAAAAATCATGGAGCCATATAATGATCAGTGAGGTGAAACCCACTGGGTCCAACTCTGATGGGTAATTTTATAGGGCTTGACCCACTCCCTGATAGATTTTCAGCATTATTAAAAGCGGGAACAATAGAAATTCTTCCTTCTTGATGTGATGCAATCAGAAATACACAACACCATCTATGAAATATTCTCACCAAATAATAATAAATAACATTAAAATTGAACTCAATTCTAGCTTTAACTTCTAGTCTACAGAAAATAAGAATACGGAAACAAGCTAAATGACACTACAGGGATGCCATAGCTAAATTCATAATCTCAAATATTCTCCAGGACAATGTCCTGAATATTTCAACAAATAAATTACAGGGTAAAAAATGAGGAATTATGATAGATTAAAAGAATCTTAAAAGACATAAAAATGGAATATGTAAATGGAATGAGTAAATCTTGTTCATATGCCCATTGAGCAATCCACCTGTAAAAACAATATTGCTGTGACAAGCAGGAAAAATTGAACATAAAGTGGGGATTAAATGATATGAGATTATTATAAATTTTGATAGATTTGGAAACAGTTATATTTAAAACGAGTTTTTATCTGTTAGAGATACTAAAGAATTTATAGGTAAACTGATAGGGAGTCTGAGATTTGGTTTAAAATATATTAGAGATAAAAGATATGCAGGTCATAAATGAGACAAGATGGGCAAAATGTTGACTGACAAGATACATGCATATAAAATGCTGATTACATACAGATTTTATATGCATATAAAATACATATTGATACATAGAGATTATTACAATATTTTCTCTAATATGTGTATGTTTGAAAATTGACAGAATAATTTTTTTAAACTACCAAAAAAAAAAAAAACAGAAAGAAAAAGAGTAAATGATGCCTGGAAGAATAACTAAAGTTTCTTTTATATTTCTGATCCAGAGTCACAAAACCTGGTTGACAAGTTAGGCTTTGCTTCTTACAATTTGATGGCTGACTTAGCTCTCCATCTACTTATACCTGTGAACATAAATATCTGTAACTCTAACAGGTAAATAACTGACCTACTTCAAAAAATCATACATATACATATGAAAATAAATCATAAACTTAAAAAAAATTTTTAATATAGATATTATTAAAATGCTTTCTCATTCACCTTTATGCCACATGGGTAAGTATTATCTTTTCAACCAAATACTAAGGTCTTTGTGAGCAAAATCTGTCTCTTATTTCTTCAACCAATTGCCATTCAACATATATTTCTAGTGGGTCTACTATGTGTCAAGTTATTTCACTAAGTTAAACACAAAGGTGTTAAGTCACCTTCCAGGTATTCAATACAGAGAGAGCAGGAAGTACAGAGTTATGATTCATGTGCCAAAGACAGTTACAGACATATGAATAGCATATATTACCAACAAAAAAAAAAGAGGCAGGATGATAGCGTGGCCAGAGCAGGGATGAAGAGAAGCTTCCTAGAAAAGGTAATGTCTCAAATAAATAAAAATATGAAAAAAACTGCAGAACTCATATAAGGAGAAAAAAGTTCTAAACAGAAAGACACAAAGAACAAAAGGTCATTAACTTGGAAGCGGAAAAGAGGAAAAGTCTTTTGCCACAGGGCACTATGGCTAATATTCAATGTCATAGGCATCAAGTCTCAATCAATGACCCACTGGACTCAGCAAATGCTAAGTACTTAGTAAGGAATCAATAAGTATCTGTTAATTAAAGTACAGAGACATAAAAGGTAGCACTATTTGAGTGTTCACTATGCATCAGACATTTTGCTAATATGCTAAAGTAAGAGTATTTCATATTCAACCTCACATCAACCCTGAGTAGGTATTAGTATTACCCCAATCTTACAGTTTGGGACACTGGGGCACAGAATGCCTCAGTAACTTGCCAACAGTCAGTAGTTGGCAAGTGGGTGTATTGAATGATGTGCTCCGAGTTTCAAATAGTGTGGAAAGAAAATACCTTACCTAGAAATAAAATTCTACATGACTATTCTACACGGACAAATGATTAAAAGAAGAAGAGACAACACTATAAACAGGAAGCACTGCTAAATAAGTGGCTTAATAAATGTTTAACAAGTGGCTCTTTGGGTGGGTGGCAAGGGAGAAGGGGATTAAGGGGCACTATAATCCGCAGTCACAATATAGGTAGGTCACGGGGAAGGCAGTACAGCATGAAGAAGCCAAGTAATGACTCTACAACATCTTATTATGCTGATAGACAGTGGCTGCAATGGTGGGTGAGAACTTGATAATAGGGGTGAATATTGAAACCACAGTGTTGTTTACATGAAACTATCCTAAGATTGTATATCAATGATACCTTAATAAAAATAAACAAACAAATAAAAAACAAAAAACAAAAAGTAAATGGCTCTATGGTGAAGGGAGGACCCTGATTTGTACCAATTTCCATGGTGTAAATACTCCCATCATAGCCAATTTCAAGTAGCCAACATGACATCACTTAACCTGGAGTTGGGAAGAGGTCTGCTGTGACCAGCTCCAGCCACCATTACCCACAGCCTTCAAGCTTTACAGGAAGAGTGTTAAATTAACAGGCTAATTATATGACCAAGAGAATAACAATCAAATCAAAGAAAAGTTGCAACCATTTATCTCTGTTGTTTGTAGGACTCTGTATACAAGTAACAGTCAATTTATAGTTGAAAGAAATGAACTCCTAAAGAGAATAATGTAATGTATACAAGGCAATGAGAATGAACAAGTATTTCATAGAGATTCCTCAAGGAAACACATTTTCTATGAATGACATAGCTGACACTATGAAAGTATTCTTTCTATGTGATTAATGAACTGTGATTCGTATGTGATTTCCTGCTAAACTATTCCTCCCTCAGGGATTTATTTCTAACCAGAGAAGCTGAAAATGAAAGCATAGTTGAAGGAAACTATTTGGTTTGGGTCAGCTACAGACACTGCAACCTCAAAAGGGAGGGTTATTTTTGCATAGCCTGTGCTTTACAAACAACCTGGCATATAAAGGTGATCAGCAGTAAGAAAGGAAAAAAGTGAATCACAGAACTAAATTTATATAGATGTATGTCTTATATGTATTTAAAGAATATACAGATGTAAGTATATAAAAGGAATTCAAATTATTAATATTAGTGTATTTACACCATTGCTTTAAAAACATTCCTTTAAGTTATTCATTTAACAATAGTGCTGAATGAAAAGCACAGTAGATGAATTTTGTATGTGTGTAAAAGTGAGTTAGTTATTAATATCAATATACTGAGCTGATGATCTCTTATCAAGTTCATTTATTATTTAACATCAGCATCCAATAAATATATCTAGATAAATTTTAAATGAAATATGGAATCTGTTTTTCACACAGGATACAAATACAATGTTAAAGAGAAGCAACAAATGATTAGCAAAGCAAAAAAAGATAAATTCTACACAAATTTGCTTAGAGGTCTAGCAACCTTAAAACAGTACGTCCCCATTTTTGGCATGCAGGAAGTGTGTTGCTGACTTGCTACTGAAGCTGGCCCTCATGAATCTGCAGCTTATCTATTAGTTAACAGAATCCTGGCTTAAATAGACTCATAGAAAAAAAATGCAATTCATTAGCACAGTATCGTGCCATTAATACATGTAGCAAAACAAATGTAAAAGATGCTTCTGGGCCTTGTTAGACTCTCTTTATGTTGCTTTCACTGTTCTCGTTTCAACAGTAAGTCCCAGGCATCTTTTTGTGGATCAATTCAACTATTGATTTCTACTCATAATAATTATCAGTGGTAGAAAAATGTCACTTTTCCAGTCCACTGCCTTAAGGAAGAAAGTTCACAGAATAAATTATTTAAAATGAAAAAAAAAAATCAAACACCACCATTGCCTTGTGCATAAAATAATTCAAACAACCACTTCTATTACTTAATTAACTGAGATTTTTTTCAGCCCAGTTATAGCTGAGATGAAAGCATAGGTATATATTCTTATCTTTGTGATACAACAATTAGCTGAGAATTGAAAATTCAAGTCAAATAATTTTAGTGTTCTATATACAATGCTAGTTTTCATTTTTTTTAATGAAAGAGGCCTTTCAAAGAGGTGACTACCACTTTTTCATGAAATGTATGGTCTAACAACTGTAATGACTACAATTAGTTTTATTGTTTGTAAATCTTGGGTACAGGGAAAAGGAAGGTTACTGCATAGATCAGGGGCTACTATTTCAGGTGGCATTCCATATTTCATCCCATTTTAAATTCAATACAAATGAAATAATATTTACTGGAAGCTTACCATGTGTCAGGCCTACAAGTAGGCATTAGAAATTCACAGATGACTAAAACAGTCTCTGCTTCTAAAAATCTTCCAGACAGGGAACATGGAGGTAAAAACCGCAAACAATGGTCTATATTAAGAGCATGGCAGAGTTCTAATGTATCTCTCCTATCACTGCATTTTTTATGCAGTAAAGTAACCTAGAAAGTAATGTATGTGTTTCTTTTCTATGTTATAGTAATATTACCGGGTTTATTAGAATCATATCTAAAACAAGAATGAATACACTTTTCCAGTCCACTAGTTAGAAATTAAAAGACTGTTTAAAGAACAACAACAAAAAAATCTCAAGATAATACAAATATCACTATCTCTTCCAGTTATTTTAAAAGATCGGACTACATGTCCTTTTGAAATTAACATGTCACTGTGTGCTATCCAAGGAGACTGACTTGAAATACAGAAACGCAGGTGCTGATATAAAACTCCTTAAAATTTCGATGATGAAGAATGGCACAGCAGGCTCAATCTGCTGTTTCTTGAACATTTTAATTATTTCCCAACTTGCAAGATTAGAAAATTAGACTAGCCTCATAATCATCAACAAACAAAATAAATGTAGTACGAAGGTCTTCTCTACCCTCATCTTTTTTGAGCATTGTATGAAGAAAAGGCTCATTATGCAAGAGAGTAGTAAGTAATGTTTCAGGCCAAGGGGAAATAGTCCTTAGAATCCGTTATCTTAAGATGATTATCAAGGTCTTTACCTTCTCTGAAAGCACACACTGCAGAAAAGCATGCCAAATCTAATGAACCAGCTGAACTTACTCTCCAAATAGATGACATTTACATACTGCGATGTTCCTTGAAGAAGGCCAATAAATCTCAATGAGAAATACATCTTAATGTTCAAGTGGTGATTGTAGTATTTGTCACCAACTACAGAATTACTCCACTCTAGCCCTTAATGAGCCTGAAGCATTAAATTTTTAATCCCTCCTGATGATCCTCTTCAAAGTAGATAAATACAGGTTTCTTTTCAATTAAATACTTAACTGCTGGAACTTCTGACATCAGCACAAAATCAAAACCATCTTTGACACTCTACAACTTTTCAGTTCTTTTTAAAATAGCTAATATCATTCAGCTCCTAAATAATTATTAAAGGGAACAAGTAATGAGCAAGCTAACAAGTGACAGGGCCTCAGCATTTATACTTTTCGTAAGCTTGGACTCTTTTCTACTTCAGTGTGAAACTGTGAATAAGGGTGGAACTGTAAAGTTTTCACACTTTGTGGAGATAAAACTTAATTTTTTTTCTAAAATTAGACTGGGAGAAATTCAAGTGCAATAGAGATACACGGATCTTACTACAAGTATCATATCTTCGTTACTGTTATTCATTCTGTAGTAAAACCACAATAATTATAGTTGTAGTCTGGTTCCCAGAATGCTCCTCTCTCAATAAACACCAGTACTAATCAAGGCTCTTCTCAATATTCTCCTTAGGGACAAGAAAAAAAAAAAATGGAGAAAGAAAACATAACGTTGCTGTCCTGGAACTATCATTTCTCCCTTTTCAAACTTCGAAGGGTAAATATTACTCTATGTAAGCCGAATACTTTTCTAACAGATCGCTCTTACTAACAGGGAGTTAATATTAGAAAAATTACTGTGTATTGTCCCACTGTAACCAACTATCATGTCCCCTCTGAGTCTTGGCCTGTATATACAGGCATCAAATCAGGAAGCCTGACCAGGTCCTTCGGTGCTGTCTGCACAAGACACACAAAACACGGCATAAGCGCAAATAAAGGCCTGTTCCAGAAATTTACATCAACAGAACATAAATAGTCCAGTATAGAGCCACAGCCATTTACTGGATGAGTCCTACCATAAATGAAGTGGCCTGGATTCCTTAGAGAACTATTTATGAAAAGTATTATGTTGCTATCCAACAAATGTCCCATTATATGAAAAAAAAGTTTCTCAAGTTGAATTTAAAAGCACATAAAATCTGCTCACAATCTCTAGTCATGGTCATGAAGAAATATTGCTTTCAAATCACTAAACACTTAATGAATGCCACAGATATTCAAAACATCATATATACAGAGGTGATTAACATAAGCTTCCCTTTCTTAAGGAGCTCATAAACTAGTGGGAAAAGACACATGAAGAAATGAGTTATAATATCAGGCATAATGTAATTTATTCTGTGATACATAAAATGGTAAAGAAACGTAGAGAAAAGTTATCTGTTTCATGAAGTATATCTCATTAGACAATAGTATAATGTAGACCTCTTATGAGTAAGAGCACAAAGACAATAAACTTATCTGTCAACTGCAACCACAGGCTGGCAACAGATGCAAGAGTTGAGCATTAAAAAATATATATTCTGTAAGAATCAACTGGCTACATAGAATTCAAAATATATGGTATTGGCATATTTTATTATAATTTTAAATTGTGTCCTATACATCCTTTTCTTTGTAAATTTTATACTAACCTTAGGTATATACATGCATACCTTTCCTGTTTTGGGAGAGCCTGCTATTAAGCAGCAACACTGTAAATCTTTTATGCCACCAGTAATCAAGGCATCAGAATAGTCAAGAAAGTTATTTATCTTAATGGCAGTGAACAGCAGTGACTTTGCGTTAATAAAAGTTTCCATCAACCAGGTGTGGCAGTAATGCCATTTTCATGAAATGAAGACAGCATACTCCAGCTGTTGCTGTGACCTACTGACTAGGCATATTTGAAGTATCCTGGTGATCTCAGGATTCTTATCAATATGACTGAGCTCTAACCTCACTGGTGGTTCCTCTGTTCCCTAACTTGTAAAATGGATGGACTGCGTGACATCATTTCTAAAGGCTCCTCTAACTGCAATCCCCAGAACCTACGGATCTCAGGAGTTCAGTATTGAAATTCATTAAAAAAGTTACCTCTAAATATGAAGCAAAACTCTTGAATATTACATAAATGATAAATCTTAATTAGGCAAGGAAAAAGTCAGGTTTTCCATGGAAAGTCCTAGCACTTGGAAGTTTTCATTCTTAAAATTTCTATAAAGCTTTAATTGTAATGGAGACTTGACTACTCAGCCATGTGCCTCTATAACAACTACTCTTGTAAAAACCTAAGTGGAAAGCACAGCTGAATCTCGATTTTCTTTCAAGTTATTTCAAAATTGCTAGAAATACTTCCAACAGTACAAATAAGGTTAGTAGGTTATATTCCCAATTTTAAATATTAACCTGATATTGAAAACTCATAATAACCAAGGGTACTTAACTAGTCAGGATGTTACCATTTGAAAGCTGGCTGTAGTCTGTGAATGATCATAGTCTTTTTTTGAATCTGAACTGATTTTATTTCTATTCTTCAAACTGACATAAGATCTACTTACGACTTAGCAATGAGATCTGTAGCCTGTCCTTTCAGAGATCTATGCAGTAATGATAAACCCAGTGACTGGAATCCTTCTGGCTCACACTGAGTGAGCTCACAGTGAGCTCAATCCTTACAGGCTCACACGGTCACTGGGTGAATAGTTGCTGCTGGACAATGCATCTTTTCAAATCACCTAGAATAGAATCTGTGAACCCACAAATGACTTTCCATCAATCAAGGC
Source organism: Smutsia gigantea (assembly GCA_032199065.1). Classification (NCBI taxonomy): domain Eukaryota; kingdom Metazoa; phylum Chordata; class Mammalia; order Pholidota; family Manidae; genus Smutsia; species Smutsia gigantea. The sequence continues at coordinate 13,123 of JAVSCE010013740.1, read as the reverse complement.
CTATTTTCATTCAAATGTAGCTTAGAATCACACAGTGGAATAAATGTGCAGGAATTTTATAAACCTAAAATATTTTATCTTTAAGTTTATGATGATGTAGTTATATTTGTGCTCCCAACATAAAAAACAGCTCAAGTGGAAAGTCCTCAGAGTTCAAATGGAATCGCCAAAGTTCTGCCATGATGGTTAAACTAAAATGTGTAGTGGTATTAACATAATTTCTTGTTGAGTTTCAAGACAACATTCATTCAACAACTGTAGATGTATGAAGCAGTATCCTTTTAAGGAATTTTGCCATAAGATAAACACATTTTAATGATCAAATCACTTTCAGAATGCTTGAAACTTGGTATTTTGTTTTTCTCCAATAGTGACTTGTTTTTCTCTATAACAGTTACTAAGAAAGATATTTTTGAGCCAGTCACAAGAATGACTTCCTTAGAAGCCCTTTCCTTTTGTACTATTAAACAGTCTGGAAAATTGCTTGCTTGACTCATTCATGCTGTCAAAATATACTACAGGCTAAGGCGGACCATCAATTTTCCCTGTTTCCTGGCACAACACATGCAATTTATGCATGAAGTTCTAAAGTAACAGCATTTGGAGTGCAGGACCACTTTCATGTGTTTGATAGTTTACAAAACTATATCCACCCAGGCTACTCTATTCACTTGATATGCCGGAGGACTATCACGCAATTTCATTCACTTAAATCCATTACACTTAAAAGATAAAAGGTCAAGTGAGCAAAATAAAGTCCTTAAGTTATAACAGATTCTTTGTTGTCTTTTTTAACTTTAGTGCTGCATAAGGGTCAGTTAGAAATTCAAAGAGAAGACATTAAATTTTTTTGGAAATTACGCTATTCGAAGTTATTTGGAGATAATATGACATAAAAAAGGTAAAACTATGAAATTCTTTACAAAAATAAAATAGTTATGAAGTCAGCCAGGTCATCACTGGAACTCATATTTGTATAAATACTCTAACAATCTTAAAAGTAACATTTATTCTTTTATCAACTGGCTACTTTATTATAATTAATAGAGGAGAGAGGCAAAATGGAAAATACATAATAAATGGAAACCTGCTAATTACAATCACTATATATCAAGCATTTTTTTTAAGGAAGCAGAAGTCATAGGGTACGTTATTTAAAGAGAAAAAAATACTTCTCAATTAGAAACCTATGGGGATGACCTAATGAACAGTGACTTCACCTAACTATGAATAAAAATTTACTAATTAGGTGATAAGGTTATTTCAGTTTTTAAAATTATGTTCTAATATTCATCTAGAGTGCAAATCAGAAAGTAAAGCCAGTTCTATGTGAGAGTCTGGAGCATGTGAAGATTTCCAGATGGTTTAATCCTTAAGAGGAAAATACATCTTCTATACAGATTGAGAAGTCATGGCAAAGACTCTACGCTCCCTGAGCCTCTCAGTAATATTAAAAGAGTGGTTGTTAACCAGGAGCATATAACTTTAAAAATATGTATGTGGTCATGTTTCTTGCTTTAGAGATTCCAAATGAGTGTGTCTCAGTGGTGGGGCAAGTGGTGGGGAAAAAATATACTTTTCCCTGGCTTTTTTGCTTCGTGCAGGAAGCCTAGAAAAGTACCTGAGATGCCATTTGTCATGCAGTTACATTGCCACGTAAGCTGTTGACTCACATGCAGTTAAGTGGACCCTAGTGTTAGTATGGTTGCTCGCTATGCAAGGGAAAGGTTTGGGTCTAGGCAGCTATTCTCAGAAAAGTTGTCCAATTGGCACCATCTCTTATACCCTCTCCACTTTTAATGCTGAGCTTCCACATTTCTACTATTAAATGTCTGAACTGGAAAGTCTTTTGAAGCCAAGGTTTTAATAGGAATTTCAAAAAGCTACTCATAATTGTTTATGTTCCCTCATTCTTCAAAAATCATACGTTAGCCAAATAAATCAGAGAGTGGCAAAAGATGACAGATCAAAAGTCCTGGAAAGTATTAACATAGGGAGAGAGTTGTCCTCCTTCAATCATCCTGAAGCAAATACATCTTGAAAAAGTGTATTTTGAAAAAGTATACTGAAACTTCGAAGCCATAATGTGACTAGGAAGGATTAATAAGGTGTGCCTTAAGCATAAAAGCTGCTTTTTTTATCAATATTTCTACATTTTTCTTCTGATCTAATATTTCCATGAGAAGTGTGTGTGTGTGTGTGTGCGCGTGTGTGTGTGTGAGAGAGAGAGAGAGAGAGAGAGAGAGAAAGAGAAGGCATAGACACGAGTGCATGCTCTTTGTTGATATCATCTGTAGAAACTTGTCTACTGGAAAAGGTTTCTTTAACTTTGGTTTGGCTCCTACCTTGGAGCTGATGGGAAATAAAAACTTTTCCATGGAGTAGAGCCAACTGAGCTGCTAAAACAAAAGGTAACATTCATTAGAAGACCATGGTACCATGATCTCATTCTGAAGGTTATTTTTTTTTACATTAAGTGTGGATTATCTAAAGTTTGAAAAACTCAAAACAATTAATGTCAAAGAAAAATATCAGCCTTACCTTAAATATTATTATTTACATGGAAAAATATTTTTAACCATGACATGTGAAATAAAACAGTAGTTTAAAAGAACTCATTTCACTCCTAGCTTAGTCATTTAGCTTAATTTTCTATCTCCATAATCCCCCCACCATCTGAGCACCCACAGAGACATGCACACCCTGCCTGATACTTCTACTTATATCCAATAAGACATAGTTTCAACATGAAACCATTCTTAAAGAGAAGTGAATTTTTCTCAATAAATCATGACTAAGGGTACTACCTCCCATGACTTTTAGAAGAAATATGCCATGGGGTGGGTGGGGGAGGGAATCTTGGGTTTTACGATCTGATAACTAAATATCAATTGACCATTTAATACCAGGAAGACTTTACTACCCAATTTTTGGCATTTTCTAAAAAGCTGAAAACAAACTTTATGTTCCCTGCCCTCAGAGGTCTTCCTGTACGTTCTCCTACATGTTAAAAACCTAACTGGCCAACTCAATTAAACAGGCCACAAGCCTTTCCTTTGAACACATATTTGACCCTCCTTCAACATCAAATAATACAATTAACTCATTGCCACATACTAAGTCAATAACATAGAATAATAAAATGGGCAATAATTGATAGGCTTAACAAGAAGGCAGTGGCATGGCTCAGTAAATCAAACAGTAAGTGCACAATTCATATTCAGATTTAGAATGTAACAAAATTTACACAACTACACAGGAAAATCCATAGCTAGCCCTTAGAAACTTCTAGACAATATTATTTCTGAAAAACCAATAAAATCAGGGAGCTAGGTGTCCCCTAACCCCATGCTGCAAAAAGTATATAATTTCCTCTTTCTTACCAAACTCAAATCTTGATCTTGTAAATTAGGCCAGCACCTTTAAATACCCTGGAGCAAAAGAACCCACTTTCTGGGCTAGAATTGGATCCCTATAAAATCTCAGTGATAGTGAAAAGGAGAGAAAATGAGGATGTGATAAATAGAATATCGTGGTCTTCAATGCTTCTTTATACCCTTGAAGAAGTAAGTAGCAGATATTTTATCAAGCAAGTAAATTTTACATATAGGTATTAAAAAAAAACAAAGTAGAAATAGTGCATTGCAAATCATGAAAAAAAAAAGACTTTAATATTTAACCTTCTACTCTGTGCGGATACTTTAGTGAATAAACATCAATTCTGTTTTTGAAGAAAAGTCTTAGGTGAGTCTTTTAAGAAGGAATATACATAAATAATATAATATTTGAAATATCAAATGTGAATTGTTATTTTAGACCAGCATAGAACTAAAGAGGCATTCGTTTTAAATGAAATTAAATTTGGAACATGGTTACAACCACTTTCCCATTCATGGAAAACTGCATGAAACGGGTTCTCAGGAATAGACAATGCTATAAATTTCTAATTATTTTATTATTACTACCCCAGCAAGCTTAAAGTCAAGTTGTACACATGTGAAACAGTTAGAGGTTGTTTTCTCTTGATAACACGCAAGTACATAAGCTGCTATGTGATAATGCACATTTATACACATTCCAGATAAAAGTCATTTTTAATTTTTTAAACCAAAGAATGAATAGATACCTGTAATAAAATATGGAAAATTATATGATATTTATTCTGACATAAGACAAAGAGGAAAAGATAACTTTGAACTCCAGTATTCAGACAAGAACAACACTAGCAGCTCCCATTTATGGAGTGTGATCTCATCAAATCCTCACAAACCTTAATGGTATTATTAACTTCATCCTATAGAGAGGGAAACAGATTTGGGGAGGTAAGGTGACTGATGCCAAGTCACTAGAAAGTGACTGATGGAATCAAACCCAGAATTTAGGATTTGGGTTCTTAACCTGGTCTTAGACTTTGCCATAAAGTTTTTTTATTTATGCATTTTTACATAGAGCTATTTGCAATTATTCTGAAGATCCTAATTTGGTTAAAAATTCCAAGGTAGCACTGAGACTAAGTGAAAACCACCAGTGATCACATTCTCATTATTCCTGCCACCAATATTTATTTGCTATAAAATAATATTCACAGTAAATTTATTCCCAAGAAAGAAAGCATGGAGGCAAATCTAGACACTCAGTAAATACCAAAAAAAAATAAAAAAGTAAAGCTAAAACTAAAGCAAACTAATGAAGAAGATGCCCAGAGAAACAAAATCAATGGATACGGAATACCACTGACTTTTCCCACAGTGATCAAATTGGTTCTGGACACAAAATAAGTTTGATTTATACCAAGTTTGAATTTATACTTCAGAGATAATTTGTTAAAAATATTTCTAGCTGGCTGTTTGACTCTCCTGATACTTTCAAGAAAATGGCCAAAGTCATTGAGTCCTAATCATTTAAGGAAAGGATCCTTGTAACACAAGTAAAGGTTTTCTGTTCCCTTTTCTCCAAATATCATTCATCCACATGGATTGATCTATGGGAATAATTTCATATTTCCCATGGAGCACTTTAAATCTTATAACGCCCACTAATATTTAAGATACATCTCAAATGTCCAGGATTACAATTTAAACTAATATTTACTGAATACCCAGTAAACCCAAGAATTTCACATTCTTGATTCCATGTCTTTCTGGGACCAAGCGTGTCCTTTTGGCCATATTGTGAACAAATGACATTTGTGATTCCTAGATTTAAGCAAGAATAAGCTATTTTTATTTCAATTACATATAATGCTAATGTCTTAAAAAGGAAGATATGAGCTTTTAAGTTAAGGTACTCATGTGAAAAACTTCCTCTCACTCTATCTAGATATTTCAGTGTTATTAAGTACGACGCAAATATACAAAAAATTAAAAGTAACTGCTACAATTTATTCCTAGCTAATTTTTAAGATATAAGATGAACAGTTACCATAAATATATACCTGTGACATACAGTGGGAAGACATATAACATGAATCACGACCAAAGAGGTAGGTGAATGATTTCATCTCAATTTTAGTTTCATGTAATACAACTTAACAAAGATTTACAAAGGTTTTTAAGCATATCCCTCCCCAATATTACTATAAATGACCAATAAACAACATGAAGTGAGAACAAAATCTTAGCCTCTCACAAAATACAGAAGCTGGAAGTAGCTAATAAATATTTTTAAAAATAGGAATAATTTGCACCTCTCCTATGTTACTTAACACACTATATGTGTGTTATGCATTAAGCTATTGCATGTTAATCACAGTTTAGATGCTTTAGGGGAGCTACTTAAATAATTTCACCATTCAAAAGCTTGTAATATGGATGATGACTCCTTAGTTCATCTGAGTTTTTGTTTTTTCTCTTTTAATATATTGGGTTTTCTTATGTGGACATTTGTTTTCAATTTATTACTCCACTATGATTCGTGGAAGGCAATGTCTTGCGGCAAAAGTTCAATAAATAAAATCATGATGATAATCTTTTCTCATGGCTAGATTTATATTTCATTAGTTTCCACTTAGCCATGAAGAGATATGAGATAATGTGAAGAAAGATTGTTCATTCAGAACACAGACCTTTCTTAACAGGATTCTTTATATAAATAATGAATTCCTTAGTTCTTTCTTTCTTCATGGTTCATTTCTTGGTTGCCTTCTTTAAAGGAGAACTGTTTTATGAAAAGCAATGTCACCTACCAAAGAGTAATCTTATTTTGGGCACGGTAAATTTGGCTCTGCTTTTCTCTAAAACTTTTTTTTTTTTAATTTGGCCTATTTGGTAAACTGACACTCTTTAGATATAAAAGCTTCCTGGAATTGGGAAATGTTACTAGACTTATTTTCAGTCTATGAATGATTTTAGAATATTAGATGAGCAAAGATATCTCAAAGCAAATTACCGTCTGAATGCAGTAACATGGAAAAGAATGAATTACAGATGTAATTTAACCATCACAAGCAGATCCTAAATACTGATTATGTCCATGCTTGTGCAGAAAATTGAAAATGATAGAAAAGCTTCCCAGCTTTTCTAACTTTAATTTTCCATGTTTTACTTTGTGTAATTTACTGTCAACTATTAACAGCAGATGCTTCTTGGCTTATTTGAGAACAGCCTGGACAGAAGTATAAGTGATTCTGAAATCCAGAAGCCTACAGACCAAGTCTGAATTTTATACAGAGAAATAAATTCTAACTGAAGATGCCCGGAGTCAAATGGAGTCTTGAGAAAACAGAGTGTTGGAACTCAAAAATTGTGTGTCTCAACCTAACAGTAACAGAAATTAAAATACAAATATTATCACATAAAATACAATAGCTTCAGAAGACTCCTTCTGGACCTAAAATTGGGACCTGGGGTTGAAATGCTGGTGGTTCCTAACTGACCAATGATGATCCAGGGACAGTTGCCCAATCTGGCAGCTTGGGGTTATGGGAAGTCTTTGAGGATTCCTCTAGTTCTTCTTTTTCCACTTTCAGTCTCAGATAACAGTTGGGAAAGGGAGAGAAATGAGAAAAGATAAACCACCAGAAACATTTCTTTCTCCCTTTGGAACATTCCTTTTCCACTGACCTTCCAGTTGCTGTGGAGAAGCGTCCCCTCCAGACTCTGCCAACACCACCTAACACATTGCTGTCCCTGTTAGCAATTAGTCCCTTTAAGTCTGCATTTTAAATATCTGCTTTCCCAAAGTTTTGACATAGGAGGTATTTAAGTTATAGTCCCTGAATTGTGTAATCCCTGCCCCATTTGTCCTCCTTAATGTCTTTCTTCTCACATCTGGTTCTTTATTGCTAATCCCTTAACTATATCCTGTAATAAAATGGCCAGGAAACAAACAAAAATTAGCTTGATATTTTAACTATCCACCTGTTCCCCACCTATATCCACCTATTGCTACTAGTAACTGGAGAGCAACAGTATCAAAACAACAGCTATACTTTAGACAATTTCAGAAGGGAAACAGAATGGGAAGAAGCTGTTCACTAATACTAAGTACCACAGTGGAGCTGACTCAGGACCACCAAGCTGTACATTACAAAAGGAAGCCCACTGAGTTCTTAGCAAAAAAGAGAGGAGGTTACTTGAAGACAAATTGACTGACACTGACATCCTCTCACCTGAGAAGGCTTTGAACTACAGCCCCTCACCTCATACCATGCTTTTAGTCCCTATTGATTCCAAACTTCTACCTTGCTGGAAGCCAGCTGCAGGAACAGAGGCAGCCCAAACACTGAACTGGAGAAACCTCTTGCACTGGCTTGTAGAAAGTATGCCAGGAATTTGGTAAAGACCACCTCCCCTGCACTAAGCCCAGATGAATTTCTGGAGCCCCAAACTGAAACTTTAAATACATCTTTTTTAAAGAAACAGTTTGACAAAAGCACAGTCAATGATGCACTAGTACTTAAGATGTATGATAAGACGGTACTCATAATGCTTCTGTGGAACCTCCTGGGCTTAACTAATAACCAGAGTTTCCAGGGTACTATTTGTACTGGACTGTAACTCAAGCATCTTATGGGTTACTTCGGATTCCCAGAGTTGGCCTGATGACTTAACCACATTGCTTTTGTGAGAAAATGCTTTTAAACAATTAAAACTTTGGAATATGGTTGTTATATAGATGGCAGGTTGGGGGCAGCTATACAGTTTATACAGTGACTATTCATTTAAGATGATTAATTTAAAACCCTTTTCCTATGCGGCCATTTATTTACAGATATATAATTTCTGAAGGTTGGAGGCAACATTTTTGCTGCAATCTTGTGTTCACCTGTCAATTCACTTGTTCACTTAAAGTACCATTACTTTTGAGTATACAATGGATTAGGCCCTGTGCTGTAAATCTGCCTTAAATATTAATTTTTATTCTTAAACACTGCTGTTCAGGTGTTTCCTCTGTTGAATCCTTAGGATGTAGATATGTAAATTAAGAAGCAATGTTTTACAGGAAAGTGGTTAAAGTATAGGCTATGAAATCTGGTTACCGGGTGTGGAGTTCACATTTTACTGGTTGAATGATCTTGTGCAAATCACCTAACTCTATACTTCACCTGGTCATCTGTAAAGTGGTAGTATTATCAGTAACTCTCTCAAGAGATTCTGTGAGCAGAAAATAAAATAAAAATAAAAAATGAAAAAAAATAAAAACACTGAAAATACTGACCAGCATATACTAATTTTCAATATACTAACTCATTTTATTTTACTTCATACAGAGAAAATAAAAATAAAATTAATCTATAGAGGCAGCAGAAATAGATGTCAGAGTAACTACAGATTATTTTGTCAAATAAAATCATTCAAGACCTGTTTTTATGATATGCATTCCTGTTATATTCCAGCTATAAATACGTAACTGTATATAAATATGCACTGGCAATAAGAAAAACAAAAAATGGAACGATTTTCTTTTTCTATGTAAGTAAAAATCAATCCATTTGTGATATGCCAGGTTTCACTGACTAAATAGATCGTAATTTCAAAGGAGAAAAAAAAGGACAACTCTGGTTAACCAGGACAGAAAAGTGATGACGGGTTTGCCAAGATAACATATAAATTTCTCTTAAAGTAGTCTCCCCTTTACTCCTGTTGCCAGTGCTTTTCAGGGAGAGTTGCTTCATACTGAAAGTTTTTTGGAGAAAATAAAATAACTCTCTTCCATCCCCATGACTGCCCTCCTTAATAGGCATCCTCCCCTTCTACCTTCCCTACCCCGAGGCCTGATTTCAGTCAAGGTAACAGCTAAAAGACAACAGTTCCAAGCCATCTTTGCTGCCAAAATCAGCTAGTGAGACCAGGATAGATCACTGGGTGAAGCTTAGAGGACCTGTGTTAAATAAAAAAAGCCTAAGTGGGGTTAGCTGTGATCTCTTTTGCCCTTGCCTTTTTCTTCTTCCTGAAATGCAGATAGGATGGCTGGCGCTGCAGTGGCCGTACTGCAATTTGAAATAGTCCTGAAGCTGGAAGCCATGTGCTCCTCAGGAACTAAGACTGAAGAGACCTGAGTTCTAGTAACTGTGGCATCATGATATAGACCTGGAAAAGTGACTGAAATATAAACCCTTAATTTGTTTATGCCACATGCTGCTGGGGAAGGGAGGTGTCTCTTTTAATTCAATGCCAAATGTAATTCATTAAAGACAAAATACCTAAATCATTTCTGTGTGACTCCAGAGAGATACATAAGAGGGATTCAAACCAACAGTTCTGAAAAAAAAACAACAAAAAGAGCTGGAAAGAACCCAGAGATAACAAAAGAAGACTAGAGGTCAAAGACCCAAAAGCATCCAGGAGATAGACAGCCTTTCAATCAAATCATAAAGTATAAGGGTTAGAACTATCAGTACTTTTCAAAACACAAGTCCTTATAGTAAGTTTTCTCTCTAACAAATCAAACTTTTTCTCAAAGTGAAAATCTTACAAAAAATATGCAGAGTATGAATAATGTTATAGATGATGTGCATTTGTTATTTACATTAAAATATAGTATTAGATAAAAACCATAGTTGTTAGTTATGTGAATATTATAATAAGACATTTTCACTAGAATTTCTCTTGTTTACAGTGAAGTTCACAAAGAAATCACCATTCTAATGATCTATTATACTTCAAAGAAGTATTTCTAATAAGCCTTTCCAGTTGTATTTACTGAAGTTTCTGTATTTTAATAACTATCATTAGTGCTAAATTAAAGACCATCTATTCAGTTGTCCACTTCCACTGTCATTATTTTTGGCCCATTAACATAGAAAACTGTTCCCTATCTAAAGGCAAGGAATGTGTTTCTATTACCATTTAAAAAAAAAGTCTCAAAATTTCCTCAATAGGATCTCTTTGTTAGAAAATTAGAAGCTTTGTCTAAATCTGTGGGAAGGCAGAGACATTGCTCAGCATGAAAGGTAACAGATTATAGAGATGTTGATAGCTGAAATCCTCTACTTATCACTGGCAAGGAAAATGACAGGATAAGCTTCCCAAACTAGGTCCCTAGGTGTCTGAGCTGGGTCCGAGAAACATTCAATTTCTTGCCTTTTGTGTGAATTGGGCGTATGTTGTACGCTTCCTGAATAGAAGATTTGCCCCAAACTGCACGGACTCTTTTAAGTTAGTAGCAGCCTTATACATCGAATTGTTTTGAAGCTATTCACAGAATCAGAATTTTGCATAGTTTAGAAGTCTGGTTAAAATAAAAGTTTGAACTCAATTATAAATGCCACATGCCTTTAGGTTTCTGGTTGGTCACACACACAAATTGAAGCAAGGTTTAATGAGAAAAACAGAAGTGGTGTACCATGATTTTATAGAAGGAAACAAAATAACCAGTTCTAGAATTAGTGACGTACGTAGCATAATTCAAAATGTGGCTTGAAACTTGCCCCAAAGTTTAAAAATCCTTACTCATTTAAAAATATTTTTCTAAAAATTTCTAATTATAAGAATATAAATAGATAAGCAAATAAAGTTTTAAGTATTATTGAAGTAGTTGCAGCTATTGACAATTTCATTAAAGAAAGGTTCACGTCACAGTTGATGACATCACAGAACATTCACTGGGTATTCTTTGCAAAGTTGTGGAGTTTCTGCTTAGGGAATAGAGTTTGAACTTTTACATGATACACATTGCTACACAAGTCACCAGTTACCTCATATTCTAAATCACTGGCGGTAAACAGGAAGACCTGGGTTAGCCTGTCACTGAAAGACGCACTGTTACCTATAGAGCTACAGGTATATATAATAAAATAATCTGTCCAAGTTCTAATATCACATGGGTAATGCCATCAGCAGAAAAACAAAACAATAACAACAAAACTCTTGGTAAGAGTTACTTCAATTAGTCTACCAGATCAAAGTTTTAATTCAAAATTACATGTTTAGTCTGAAATTTGCAGATGTCATTTGTGTGTCTTCCAGCTGACTTCTGTACTTCTGTATATTAGGCAAGGCCTTCAGAGGCACTTTTAATGTGCTCACTCAGTACCCTTGAGCCCATGCCACTTTGCAGTGGAATCGGATCTCTGATGTGCCTATGACAAATCTGATCAGCTGTGCTACCTGTATACACAGCATGTATAATAGTCAAATGAGTGCTTAATTATCTTAGAATTGCCTGATTTTGGTAAGACAGCATGTCACTCAAGTTTTCAAAAGTAAAAAGGAAAACTTCAACTTTTTGCTAGATTTTTGGAAAATAGATAGTATCCATAAAGATTATATCCTCCTCCCCCACCAACTGAAAGATGAATGGATATTTGAAAAGGAAGAATTCAATAAACAAGTCTATTTTTGTTGAGCACATAGCAAAAGATTATTTTTTGGCAATACAAATAACTTGGCAACACATTAAAACACAATCTGTAGGCTTTATTTATATTAACTACCTAAATTACAGCTGAAAGACTGTTACTGAACAAAACAGGTAACTTGGAATTAACTAATATTTGAACCATCACTTCTAAAGGATATTTAATGGTAGCTTGCATTGTTTGTTGATACTTATAATTTTTTTCTCTTTTAGTGTTCCTTTCACAAGCCATAAAAAAGAAAATCCTCTCCAGTGTAAAATAATATCTCTTTTCAAATGTTCGGACTTCTGAAGTTGCCAGAACATCAAACCTATAGTTTGTAAACAATTTAATTCTCAATTTGAATCTACTCTTAGACTGTGGTAAATTAAGACTGCAAGTGTAACCAGTAAGGATGGCCAGCATCCAAAAGACTAAGAACAACAAATGCTGGCGAGGATGCGGAGAAAGGGGAACCCTCCTACACTGCTAGTGGGAATGTAAGCTAGTTCAACCACTGTGGAAAGCAATATGGAGGTTCCTCAAAAAACTAAAAATAGAAATACCATTTGACCCAGGAATCCCACTCCTTGGAATTTACCCAAAGAATACAACTTCTCAGATTCAAAAAGACATATGCACCCCTATGTTTATCGCAGCACTTTTTACAGTAGCCAAGATATGGAAGCAACCTAAGTGTCCATCAGTAGATGAATGGATTAAGAAGATGTGGTGCATATACACAATGGAATACTATTCAGCCATAAGAAAGAAACAAATCCTGCCATTTGCAACAACATGGACGGAGCTGGAGGATATTATGCTCAGTGAAATAAGCCAGGTGGAGAAAGACAAGTGCCAAATGATTTCCCTCATTTGCGGAGTATAACAACGAAGCAAAACTGAAGGAACAAAATAGTGGCGGACTCAGAGACTCCAAGAAGAAACTAGTGGTTACCAAAGGGTAGGTGTGTGGGAGGGTGGGTGGGGAGGGTGGGAGAAGGGGATTGTGGGGTATTTTGTTTAGTACACATAGTGTGGGGGATCACTGGGAAAACAGTGTAGCACAGAGAAGGCAAATAGGGAGTCTGTGGCATCTTATTACACCCAAGGACAGTGACTGCATTGGGGTATAGGTGGGGACTTGATAATATGGGTAAATGTAGTAACCACATTGTTTTTTCATGTGAAACCTTCATAAGAGTGTATATCAATAATACCTTAATTAAAAAAAAGACTGCAAGTGTAAAAGCAGAACTAAGTGCTTAAAATAGTTGTTTAATTTATAAATTAGCATACACTATTACAGATTTTGCTCTTTTGAATTATCATTCTATTTCCAAT
>JAVSCE010013739.1:0-114985 GCA_032199065.1 Smutsia gigantea | reverse complement strand
TTGATGCCTGGAGACTGAAAAAGCCCTGGAGCCTTCAGCTTGGGCAGGAGCAGCCAGGGTGAGGGGGACAGAGCAGCAAGTTAGGAGAGCTTGGATCCTTATGACTTGTTTGTGCTGCCAGACCAACCTGAGGCTGGTGTCCTCTGGGCTTCTCACTTAGAAACAATCAACGTAGAGTGGTAGATACTGTTAATCTCTTTATCAGTCCTAACAGAGACCAGCATGGTGAGTGACAGGACACAGTCCCTGCGCCCACCGAGCTTACATGCAGTCAGTGGATGACAGAGATGCTGGGAAGGGAACAGAATGGTGCTGTCAAGTCAGGCAATGCCTGGCTGCCCACTAACCATTTTCTTTTGCTTATCAGAGGAGAAGAACAACATTCCTTGCACACCGTGTCTTTGCTCAGTATAATTAAATTCCTTCTCTATTTGCTTTTACTTTTTACTTTTAATTTCTCAGAGTAAATAGGAACCAGGAAGCGCTGATCAAGGAAGCAGCTGCTCCTAGGAGCCTCACTGCTCCGAGAGCCGTGGTAGATTGTGAGCTCGTTTAGAGAACACTCTGGGTCGATAATGATTTCAGTTACACCAGAGGCAAAGTGTTTGAAGCCAGTGACTCCTGGAGGAGTGATGGTTACATTTGGAGTGCTCGGGCCAAGGAGAGGCTCTTTCCTTCCCTATTCCTCTGCATAGGGGGAAGGAATCCTTCTTTTGGCTGTCAGGTTTGCTGGGTCAGTCAACCCTAGGAATGGTTGATTCACAGCTTGGATTTTCTCCCACAGGTGGCAAGTTCTGCTAGGGAGAGGCAGAGGACGGTGGGCAGTAAGAGCTCCAGCTCTGAGAATCCAGACTCTCCCTCGTTACATGCTGTGTGACCTTGGGCAAAGGTACCCAGCCTGGCTGAGCCTCAGTTTCTTTATCAGGGCTCTGTGGATAATCACAGTAGGCATGGCTTCTGCGGGACCTTAGCAGACCTTCCGTACATCTTCTGAGGAGCGAGATCACCAAGGGTGGGAGCGATGAGGAAGTGAACTCGCCAAATGCATAGGAACGAAAACATTCCAGAGAGCTGGGGGTGTAGCATAAGTAAAAGTACAGAGGTGAAACAAAACAAAATAAAAACACGAAACAAAACAAAAGGTGTTGGCAGAGGGGTAGTAGGGGGTTTCTGGGAGGTGTGGAGAAGAGCTGTCTCCCTGCATACTTCTTTGGCCACTGGTAGGGCCAGGGTGCTGTCCTGCGGGAAGTGCCCTGATTACAATATTTCGCAAAACATGGAAGCTACAAACATATATTTTTGAGGATATTCAAAGTTTCTGTACTTTTTGTGAGAGAATAGGCACATTTATGCTGCTGTGAATGTGTATCTTATTAAAATATTTTAGGACGATTTTATCCTTGGACCGAGTGATTCCATTCTGAGGAAGTGATTCTAAGGAAATAAAAATATCATTATGGGAGAATTTAGTTAACATGCTTTTTATCAGTGTTGTAAAAATAAAGAGGTACTGCCCAATAATTTCTTCAGTTTTGGTGAATCTGTTAGTAGAATATCATGTTGACATTAAAAAATATAGACTGTTATTGAAAGCCTGAGAAGAGTTTCAAGATAGGTGCATATCTGAAGCATAAAGCTCTGGATTCATACTATTGGAGTTTAAATTAGCTACTACTATTTCCTGGCTGTGTGACATTAGACAAATTGTGTGACTTCCCTGTGCCTAGGATTTTTCGTTTCAACTAGAATTATAAATAATAATTGCTTTATGGGTTTGTTATAAGAGAGATAATGCTTGCAAAACTCATTGGACAATGACAAGTGTATATAAATGCCTTCCTTATGTCTCCTGATGAGAAAGAATTCAAGAAAGGATGCAGAAAAGCCATTGAGCATGAAGAGTTTATATGGCGTTTTAGAGTTTAAAGAAAAGAAAGCATACAGGTCCGAGAGTTGGGGCATGGGCAGACCCAGAGGGGATTGCCCAGGAAACAATAGGGAACCTTTCTTATATGAAAGGAGATGAATATTCACTAAGTGGGATGATTAGGTTTCAAAGGGAACAGGTGGAGGCTTCCTGGAGTCTGTGCTTGCTCCACCCTCAGGTGGGACCTGGAGTTTTGGACTATAGGTGGTTCTCCTTGGACCTGTCATTGTGCGGGGAGGTGTGATTTTTTTCCTATGTTAATGATGAAGGGGCATGAATTTTACTGTGTTAGTGAATCTATAAGTGTTTGGAGGTGAAGTTGGGGTTCCAACAACTGGCCAATTCTGGCAGACCTGGTGTCAATACCCCCACTCCCTGTCCTGCGGAACAGCGTGCCTGGAGTGTGTAGGATGTAAGCAAGCATCCGACTGAAGTCTCCCTCCCTCTCCCTGCTATGGCTAGCCATCTACCTACTCTAACACTACGAGGACATGTTTCAGAAAAAGAAGGAAAACAAGTATATGTGCAAGGAAAAAAGAATTTATCAACACACATTTATGGAGTACCTCCTATGTACTAGGCTCTGGGATACAAGGGTGAACAAAAGAAACACAATATTTGCATTAGGTGGGGTTCCAGTTCAGAGAGGAAGTTCTCATAAGATCACCTGAGGTGCCTTTCAAAAATGCAGAGGCTGGGAACACATCCACCCCAAGAAACCTGGATTTTGCAGCTATGGGGGTAGGTGTGCAGGTCTTCATTTTGTGTATGCATGAGGAGGTCCCACTGTAGGCTGTAGGGGACTGTGCTGGGGGGGTACCACCAAACAATGGTTGGAGAGGGATTAGGAGTGATTTTAGTTTTTTCCCTGTGTTTTATGAAGTTTCAATGCTAAGTAAGAATATTTTTTTCGGTTAAAAAAGCAAACATTTTATATGTATAGATACTCAGCAGCTATGCCCATCCTGTCTGCCTTCTCCCACGCCCGGCACATCCCTCATTTTTTCCACAATAACAGAAGCACACCACATGGACTCCAGATTAGGAGAGGCCTCTGGGAATGGATCGTGGGGCTGTGATTCTCAGCCGCATTATCACAAAGGGAAAGTGGAAAACTTCTTGCTGAAATCATCTACTTTTGTTTGAACGAGCTTCAGAGTGGCCACTCCTATGTAAAGGGACCTCTTTAAGGATGCATTTCATTTGCTTTCTTTTTCCGGCAAATTCTCCTGACCTTGAGATTGATCCAGTGGTGCTTGTAATTGATGCAGTTTCCAGAGTCATTTGTATGGACAATGTGTAATGCAGAGGTAGGGGGAGAAATCTCCATAGTCATCCTGTGTTGGTATTAGGTGAATTTATATTTTATGGTTTTTGGTCAGATTGATTTTTGCAAAACACCCTAGGGTGTTTGCAAATATGAAAGTTCTTGTAGGGCTGGTTGCTTGTTTGCATTTATAGGAAGAATAAAAAGAAGGAAAAAAATTGCTCTCTTTGTCAACAAACTCTATTGTCCCCAGGAGTAGGGTAGGGAAAGAGATGGAGGGCTTCCAGTAGGAGAGAAAATTAGGGGCAGAGAGAGATCAGAGACCCTGGGAGAAGCTGTCAGTGAGTGCTGTCTGCACCAAGAATCATTGGCAGGTACGAGCTGCAAGTTTTCAAGTACTGGGTAGGTCTCACCAAGAAACAGGTCAAAGAATACAGCTGCTGTGATTAAAGGCTTTAAGCATCTCTGAATTATCTTTTGAGTGGGTTCTGTGGCCCTGCCTTGAGTACAGGGTCCATTTTAGGGCACAAGGTCCATTTTGGGATCTTAGTAATTACATAGATAACTACCAACATGGTTATATAATTTGAAAAACATATCTTCCCCATTCCCAAACTAAATCAAACCAAACCAGATCCAACCAGACCAAACAAGAATAACTTCTTGCATCAGCTGATTCTTATGACTTAAATACTTTGAGTGTGGTTCTTTTGGTACAGGTAGGCATAGTAAGTATGTAGTATGCATAATATTACTTCTTATTTCTAAGCCCACAACAGACATGACTAATCAATGATAGCATGCTCTACTACTGAGGCCAGGTGTAGACACTAAATATTCTCGCTTATAGTGTGGGGCAGAACATTCTTTTGGGGTTGATCTTAAGCATAGATAGAGTTGGTAGTTAGCTAGCAGAAATTGTAAGACCTTCCCTACTCCATGCTTTCTCCATTAAACAACCACGATGCCTGCATTTCTCCTCATTATAACCATCCCTTCTAGATAAAACAGAGATGACAAATACAAAGCGCCTGCACTGCTATTCTTACTGCAGTTCCTCCTTGTTTTATCCTTGACAGGCAACAATTATAAATGCAATACCTGTGATGAACTCAGGTGTGACCTTAGACTGTTTCACAGCCCAGTTCTCCTTGCAGCTTCTACCAATAGGTGGGGTTTTGTATGGAACAGGAAAGGTATTTGCCATCGCTGGGTTTCTGAGGGCGAGGAGGCAAGGCATCTGCCATTAAGCCCTGTTTGCGAATTACTTCTCCAGAGAATGGAGGGGATTCAGGCAGGTGTAAACTCTTCCGTCTGGTGTTTAATACCTTCATGATTTGGCCTCAGTTTATGTGATCAGACAGACAGTGTCTGCTCAGACAGGTCTTCTCTAATTGCTTCCCTACCTCTTTTTTTTTTTTTTCGTTTTTGGGTCCTCTGTTCACTGCTCCCTGACTCCTACCCTCCTTCCTGTCCATCCAGTTCTTGCCATTATCAAGGCTTATTTCATGGTCCACCTCTTTTCGCTAAGCCTTTTCTAAATGCTAGCAGTTATTTCTCTGTGGTTTAAGTTCCCATGACATTTACAATTCATTCAGCTCACCTGGTACCAAACATCTTCCCCTGAAATGTTTTGTTCCCTTTTAATGACTATGTGTTTGAATTTTTTAACCACTGGACAATAAACCTTGCCACCAGGGTCTGGGCCTTCACTTCCTTAGTACTGAGTGTATCTGTTGAGCGAGAACCATTTGTGGGTCCAGGAATTGGGGGAGGAGGAGATGCTGACTGAAGACGAAATGAGCCCCATTTCATTTGCTCTGCAATCTGGTTTCCATTTGAGGCCTTTTAAATAGGACTCAAAATACTGACTAAGATGTCTGTGGGCTTTTCCAAAAAAAGCTAACGCAGTATTGAGAGATATTGAGAATAAATTCATAAAAAATCCACAAATTCATAAAAATATTCAATGAAAAATCAGTGTGAGTCATTGAGCATGGAAGTGATCATTCTTTTCATGTTAATGGATATTTTGGCATAAGTTATTAAGAACAGAAAGTTCAGTGGAGAAACTGAAACCCACAGGGTGAAGGACTTGGCAAGGCCCAGGATTTGATAATACAGCTTGACAGACTGAGCCCAAATTTTCTTCCACAGCCCCGCATGCATACATTCTGTTTTTATAGCCAGTTGGTAAATTCTTTGATGTTGGAGATCCAGCTTCTAGCCCACACAGTCTGTTTCTGATCAGCTGTGTGACCTTGGACAAGCAATCAGACCATTAAGTTCTACAGTTGTCACCTGTAAGATGAAGAGGTTAGATGGGCTGTGTTTTTCAAACTGTGCTCTGTGGTTACCCTAGGGTTTCCAGGGGAAGGTGAATGGGCAGCTCTCATTTACCAACGTTTCTCACTAGAACAGTTCTGTTTTTAATAACTGGTTTTTTGTTTTGTTTTGTTTTTGGTGTTACAGTTAAGATCTGACTTGGAAAAAACAGACTGGATAATATCTAAGTTATTGTTCAGCTTTTAAAAGTTCTAATTCTGTGTCCAGTTTTTATTCCCAAGGGCTAGTTCAGTGAATGCAAAAAGGCTTAATAAATTTTATTGGCTAAGAAAATAAAAGGAAAATTTTTGTGAACAATGGTTAATATTTATGGACTACCTATAATGTGCTAAATGCTTCATAATTGTCATTTCATTTATTCCCCACAACAGCTCTATTTAGGTAGGTTCTATTATAATCTTCATAGAGAAACTAAAGTTTTTAAGTGACTTGATGAGGGCGCATTATTAGTAAGTGGAACTATGCTGATATTTTAAGATTATTTACAGAGTAGTCACGTTTGGTGTACAACTGTAGTTTCCCCTTTTGATCTCTAGTCTTCTTTATCGAAGACTTCATAGTCCTCCTGAATCAAAGTTTTAAAAGCTCTAAGGAAAAAAAGTAGAAAATTATTTCCCTCTATCTGTGCTCTTGGGACTGCCTTAAGCATTTAAACGGTGAGGGGCAGAGGACTAGATAAAATGACCTAGTGAGGTTAATTTCCAGGTTTCTCATTCTACTTTCTCTTACAGTGATGGCCAAGATGTCTATTGCATCTAAGGTCACGTTTTTGAATTGATTTCTGTCTTCAGTGTCCAGGGAAAATTTCGCCTCTAATAATCCTCACTCCTGAAAACAGAAAAATTATACTCCCTAGGGTGGTTTGATATGGAAATTATGGAGCAAGGTGGTACATCTAGATCAAGGGCATTACATCTGAATTCTTCCCCTGTGGCGAATCATTATTTAACCAATATTTCCAACACGTTCTTTGTAAGTAGCAGGAGGCAAAGAGAGCATCTGGGATTTTTAGGAGCCTTGGAAAACAACTTTGCCTAAGTCCGCTTAGGAACCAGTGTGATAATTTCTTGGAGATAGATGTCAGGAGTAGGGTTGGTGAGGGTAGGGAACGCTCTACTGGGAAATTATCTAGTCCACCCCATTCTGTCCCCATCTCTATACCAGTGGTTTTAAGTGCTTTGGGGTCATATATCTCACTGACAATCTAATGAATCTGAGAGTACAAACCCTTTCTCCCAGAAAACTCAAAATTTTGCACACAATCTCCGTGGATACTAGACCACCTCCAGACTTCTGTGACAATCATTTGTTTGTTTGTGCACTCATTTGCACATGTATTCATTTACCTGTTCTATCACTTATTTGTGCATTTATTTATTTACCGTTTAACTGCTGTGATCCAGATATAATGCCAGATACTGGAAACTCCCTGCCCTCCAGAAGCCTGTAGTCCAAACTTACAGATGATAAATAGACCATCTGTGGTGGTAAATTTCATGTGTCAACTTGACCGGGCTAAGGGATACCCAGATCGCTGGTAAACATTATTTCTGGGTGTGTCTGTGAAGATGTTTCTGGAAGAGATGAGCATTTGGACTGGTGGACTGAATGAAGATCACTCTCAGCAATGTGGGTGGGTATCCTCCAGTCCTCTGAGGGTCCTAATAACACAAAACAGGGAAGGAAGGGCAAACATGTTGTCTTAGCTTGAGCTGGGACATTCATTTCCCCCTGCCCTTAGCATTCCCCGTTCTCTGGCCTTCAGACCTGGACTGGGACTTATGCCATTTGCTCCCCTGGTCCTCAGGCCTTTGGATTTGGACTGAATTACACCACTGGCTTTCCCTGGATCTCCAGTTGCATTTCTTTGTTGTGCTAAAATATATACAACATAAAATTCACCATTTTAGCCATTTTTAAGTGCCTAATTCAGTTATGTTAAGTATATTCATAGTGTTGTGAAACTATACCACTATTCATTTCAGAACTTTTTCATCACCCCAAACAGAAACTCTGTACTTATTAAACAGTAACTCTCTTATTTCCCCTCTCCCAGCCCCTGGTTACCTTTATTTACTTTGTGCGTCTCTGACCTTGCCTCATCTAGGTAGCTCACAGAGATGGAATCCTACAATTCTTGTCCTTTTGTGTTTGGCTTACTTCATGTTTTTGAGGTTCATCCATGTTGCAGCATAGATCAGAATTTCATTCTTTTTTTATGCTGAATAATATTCCATCATATATATAGACCACATTTTATCATAAATCTATTGATGGACACTTGGGCTATTTCCACCTTTCGGCTATTGCAAATAATACTGCTGTGAACACTGCTATACAAATGCCTCTTTGAATCCCTGCTTGCGAATCTTTTGAGTATGTATTTAAGAGAGGAATTGCTAGATCATATGGTAATTTTATGCTTAACTTTTCGAGACAATATATATATGTTTTAAATTACTTGGCTACTTATTATTTCTTGATTGATTATTTTAATTTTAATTATATAAGATTACTATCCTTTTGTTTTGGTAATCATCTACCACAGTGGTTCTCATATCTAAGCACATTTCAGAATCACGTGAAGGGCTGTGCGAACAGGCAACTGGGCTCTATCCCCAGAGTTTCTGATTCCTTAGGTCTGAGTGAGACCTAAAAGTTTCCATTTCTCTAGTAAGTTCTCGGGTGAGACTGGTGTTGCTGTTCTGGGGGCCACATTTTGAGAACTACTGACCAATGATACTCGGAAACTCTTGAGGTGAGACTATAACTTACCAACTACTTTTAAATGTAGTAAAAATCTTCATGAATACTAAACCTAATAAGTGCTGAAGTAGACATGATATAATGGTTTATAGACAAACATTTATTTGTTGCAATTTTGCAGTTTGTTTTTATGTTTTGTAATCAGTTTTTTTCAGGTCTCTAACATTTTTATGGGCCTCTCCAAAACATATAGGCCTTGATTATATGCCTGAAGTACCAAAGGAGAGAATGGCTTTGCGAACACATACAGATTTGCCTTATTAAAAAAAAAAAGACTGATAGGGAATCCTGTTGTGTGGATATATCATAATTTAATTAATCACACCCAATCAGTAAACTGTAAGTTGTTTGCATTGTTTTCCTTCTATAGACAAAGCTTCAGTGAACACCCCTCTACACCAGGAATTCATACTTCCAGCTGCACTTTGGAATCACCTATGGAGTTTTTCTGTTTCTGTGCCTGGACCTACTACAAGAAGTTCTGATTTTATTGAGTGTTGCCCAGGCATGAATATTTTTTAAAAGGTCCTCAGGTGATTCTAATGTGCAGCCAAGGTGGAGAGCCACTGTTCTTGCATCTGTGACCATTCGTGCTATATCTAGTCTAGGCCAGGACATTCCCTTGAGATATGATGTTAAGTCAGTGGAAGACTCATCATTATCTTTGTAAAAAATGAGGTTGAAATAATTCTTCCACAAGTCCAGACATGCCGTGTTGTTCCAGCACTGGCACGGGCAAAAACTGTCCATTCTGGTTCTCCTCTGCTTTAAAACACGCGCACGCACACCCTTCCCCGGCACAGATGCTTGTCTTTTAATTGCCAGGGAGGAGGGGGAAAGCGCATTAAAAAGATAAGCTTCATTGAAGGGATCAGGATGGTAACTCATTCCTTTTCCTTAACAGAGTCTTTGCATTAGTTGTTTTCGTTATTTAAATTCTAGCATTGAAGGAATATTCAGTGTAGCAACACGAAGACAGATTAATAAGTAAAAAGAAAAAAACATAAGCATCTATTTTCTATTTAATGAAGAATAATGAGAATCAAGTCTAATCATTTTAATCAGCAGCAGTGTTCAAGTGCAAATGTTACATTTTGGGTTGGAGAAGATGAACGACTAGCAACAGATGCAGATTTTCTCACTGCTGTATGTACTCGGAGGTGGATGTGACGCTGTGAACTTACACAGCCACCAAGGGAAGGTCCAAAATACATAACAGCTGATGTCGTGTGAGGAGTGGTGCTGGCCCGGGCACAGCTCTGGTCTATTTTGACCAAAACCCAACTTTCCAAATATATTTGACATGGTGGGTAGTAAAAAAATTCCCTTGCTCTCACAAAGCTACCCTACTTGCGTGTCACACTGCCTCAGATTCCACCACTCACATGAGTAAAAATTTTGTATTTCCTGGAAGGAAATACAGATACTCCCTTTGTAAAGGAGAGCATGTGAATGTGTGTGAAACCTTAATTCTTAATAACTTTTACCCTTAGTATTACTTCATAATTTATAACATGAGCAGGTTTTATTTGTTGGAAAGATTCCCTGATAGGCAGAATATAGGATACAGGTCAGCATGGACGGGGAGAGAGAAAATTCGGGATTACGGACTTCTGCCTCAGGAGAAAAGGCCTCACTCATGAAGTGGTATCATTAGGGATGGAGGTGGTGTGGGAAGAGCATTGAAGATCATCAGTCTGGCTTGCTTTTGTCATTTTACCATGTGATGAATTTTACCAAAGATTTACGAGACCTGGGGAACCGTAGAGATCATCTCTTCTACCTACCCAATTTATGTCTGAGGAAACTGAGCCCAGAAATGGAAAATGATTTGGTCAAGGCCATACAGCTATTTAGTTTGGCATTGCGGGAAGAACTTTAGTCTCAGAACTGGCTTTAAGGTGTAACTAATCCTGATGAGGTAGCTCTTCTGCTATCTTTGAGACTTATATTTCCACATGTGCAAAATGAGGAGTATGTTTTAAAGACATGTGAAGGGATGAAGGGGTCCAGAATATGCCATTGTCGTATAAAAATTATTTTGAGCTGAAGGTATGTGAGATTCTCAAATTCCTTATCTCCCCAGAGCAGAACTTTTGAGAGAACTTAAAAGTACTTAATTGGCACAAATCCCCTCCCTGGGAGCAACTCTAATTTTCTTGGAGATGAGAAATCATCACCACACCAAAACAGACATTGTCACAAAACTATTATACCGCTAATCTATTCTAAGTGTCTTTTCTCCCGCTCCTTCTAGAAAGTCATTTGTTCCGACAAGTGCTCTTTTCCCCACCCCATACCCCTATTAAGATGGCATATAAGGCCCTTGAGTCGCATCTCTTTTATGTACTCCTATGTATACATGATTAAGATATATTTTTTCTTTTGCTATTCTGTCTGTTCAAGTTTAATTTGCAGGCCCGCAAATACTGAATCTAAGAGGGTAGAGGAAAAGTTTTCCTTTCTGACGTGTGATTCATACAAAAGTTAGTAAATATAAGTAAAGATTTTATTCAGCTCATTAATTAATGAATAATTCAGTAAGAGGGTAGAGCTGGTTCAAAAAAGAAAATCTGAGTAACAGATTTTAGTAAATCAGTCAAAGGAAGGCAGAAATGATTTTGCTAAATTTGCTAATAAAGTTGACTAATATTCTACAGGAAAATGAAATTGTAAGCTTCAGGACAGAAATCTACAAGTTAACATTATTTTCACAATGTTTGTTCCCTAAACAAGTAGTGAATGGCAAAATCAAAGTCCTAATTAAATAATCCTCTGGCAAGTCTGTTAAACAATGGCATTGAAGGGATATGCATTTATTATTTCAGTTTATTTCCAAGTTTTGGATAATTTTGGATTAGTATGGGAATGTGATGAAAAAAAATCTGTCTGAAGTATTCCTCAAATGTTACTATTTAGCAGGAAAATGTGCTTCTGTACTTTTCTGAGCCCTGATCTTTGAAAGTCCATCCATGTATATACCTCTGATGTATATATAGCACGACCGGAGGACGTTATCCTAGGAAAGAGGAAGTCTTGGTCCTCCCAGTATCTATCAGCCTAACTAACTGTTGAGGGTTTGAAATCCCAGACCCAGGAAGGGCCTATTTTTTGCTTGAAGCCAAAGTAAACAAATTAGTTGTCAGTTTAGCAAAGAATGAGTGGAAATAAGTCAACAATTTAAAGTTTTTGGAATAGAAGTCCTGTTGAATTGGGGGTGGGTGCTGGTGGTGACAGCTATCCTCTTCCATTCTGGGGGAGAAGAGCAGTCCTTTCTTTTCTCACTTTAGTGACAAAACACAGCCACATACCTTGGGGATTCTCCAAGTCCAGGCCTTGGCCATGAGGTCTGGTCAGGGCTGAATCTGCCCCAGCAAAGGTTCTCCTGGGACTGCCTATTTCTGAATTTGTCTCTGTTTGTATTTCAGCAACGTAATTACTTAGCTAAAAAATAGGCTGTCCTTTGTTCTTAGGCTCTCAGTGATCCCACTGAGCCAGTATTTGGAAATACTGCCTATATGCTTCTTACAGCTCCTCTCTCTGAGCTGAACTCCGTGTCTATCCTCTCACAGGCAGAGGCAGGGCTGTCTTTTGTCATGTTGTGAAGTATTTGGGGAACACGTTCCTCCTTCTGCCTTTGGCTCTCTTAGACAGGCTTCACCCCATTTCTCGTGTCTTCTACATCAAAAATTGTAATACTCTATTCATTCAGGCCAAGGAATAAATGACTGACAGCTTTTAATTTGTTAACTTCCCAGAGATCCCATTTTTAAGAAATGTATATTTTTAAATAAGAAAAGTTCTTGTTCATTAATAAAGACTTAGGAAATACAGAAATGTATTAAGAAAATGTAAGTCACTGAGATAATATGTAAGATAAAATATAAGTCTATCCAGAGATAACAAATGTGGTTAACATTTGGATGTATTTGCTTCTAGATATAACATGTACTTAAAAAAAAACATAAGATTATACAGTTTTATTAACTTTGTAATTGTGGTTGAAGCCAGTTCCAAGGGTGGAATGTCACATATCAGTTGGGATGGCAAAGAGTTTTTTGATGGGGGGACCTAAGTCTCTGTCATTTCTCACCTGAATTTCAGTTAATGCTTATGGAATTAAATGAAGACCAGCCCAATGGGAACAGGCAAAGTCTTCTTTTTTAGAGCTTTCTGTGATGAGGGAACCAGGCACCATCACTTATGTTTTTCCTGAGACTCAAAGGCAGGCTAAGGGGTGGAAAAGCTTTATAGTGGGGGGAAGGGGAGACCTCCGGTATGCCCTGATGGGAGGCTGCTAGCAGGAGGAAGTTGTAGATGAGCTAAATAGAAGCAAGACATCTTATGTAATTGGCTAGGGGTGCATTTTTGGCTTTTTCTGGTTGGTCCTAAACTACTATTGTTGTCATTCCCACTCACCTAGGAAGAACCTGAGAGTCAGAGAAGTTATGTAACTTGCCCAAGATCACACAGTAAGAAGAGCCTGGCTTTAAGCCTTGGCAGGGTTCACTCCAGAAATCACTATCTTAGATGACCTCCCTCACTCCCTTAGTCACTCAGAGACTGGGGTCACCCTGTCCTTGCCAGTGTTTTAGATAAGAATTTGAGATGTAACCTCTTCACCAGCAGAATTTGCATTTTGCCTCTGCTAATTTTCTTCCTGAGGAAGTCGATCCATTCTGTAAGACTAACTTATCTTTTATCTTCTCAGTGAAATTTGGCCCCATTTACCCCAGTTTCCATTTAAATACCCAGCATACTTTAGGATACAAAGAAATGAATCTCTGAGAGGGGAAGGGAAGGCACTGTGACACCATGGTACACACACTAGGGTTTCAGACCACGTAGGTTTCATTCTCAGCTCCCCCACTTAGTAGCTAGAGACCTTGGGCTGATCTCTGAATTTATCTAAGTGTCAGTTCCAAACTCTGTAATGGGATGATGATAAAATACTACCTATCCTATGAAGATAGAATACAGATGGAAATACCACTCATGAAGCTCTTGTAGAATGCCCACGTAGATGGTAATGCCCAAGGTAAATTAAAATGCAAATATCCTTCAAAGATGCTTTCTTGTGGCCTTAACTAACATAATACACAAAGTGGGAATTTGAATTGTTGACAGTTTGCCTTGGACAGGAAGGAGAGAAAAAATCATACATGGTACTCTTTTTTTTCAAACATTGTCTTTTTAAAGACTTTAAAAAAAAGTTAACAGAAAGTGGCATTCCATCCCACCCCCACCCCGCTGCTCTGTGTACTTCCCACCCCCCGTACACTCTTCTTTTGAGATCCTCCAGTGATTACAATGGAGAAAGACTGAATAAGATTTTATTTTTACTGATTGAATTGAACAACTGGTCTTTGTAAATCCAAATAAACACACAACCCATTAAGGACTCAAGTCCTATTTTATTTGTCTTCTCTGGGTCACTGTACTTGAAATAAGTAAAAGCCAGATAAATAAGCATCCTCTGGAGGAACAATGCAGGGATGCTCAGCCTTTTGTGTGTTGAAATAATAGCATATCCAGGGCCTTATCCTCTACTTGGGTACAAAGTGCAAAGGAATAATTTAAATTTCCAGTTTAACAAAAGAAAAGAGATCCACACCCCCACACAGTTTATGTTCTGTCTTTGTGGTATCATCCAGTGTAGGGGAACTAGAGAATTTGGCCCAAAGAGGGCAGAATGTCAGCTGAGTAGTACCACAGGGTCTGGAATCCCTGGGTGACCAGAGGGGAAGGTCTCTGGAGTCCCCTGGGTGGCCAGAGGGGAAGGTCTCTGGAGTCCTACGTCATAGGCGCAGGAGGGGCGGTAGGAACGCGGTTGCAGATGCAGGAAGGTCAAGTGCGGGGAGCACTGGGCGGAGTTCCTATCTGACCGCCTTAATTTTCTTCATGATTAAGAGAAACAAAGTCGAGGGCTGAAAAGGGTGGTGGGGACTTGAGGTTTGCAAAGAAGCCTGAGGACCTGAGGCCTGAGAGAGTCCTCTAGGAGGGTGGGAGAGTCACAGACTAGCAATAGAAGCCACTTGAGGTTCATGGTCATGATGTTACAGTGACTCATTCTGCATAGTCACGCTTTTCTGCAGGCCCCATCCAGCTCTCAGGGTGCCACAGAGAAGGCAGAGACTCAGTCTTAACCGAGAAGTGTGTAGTCATTCAAACTAGTACCCCAAAGTGAGAAGAGCCTGGGGAGGAGGTGGGAGGGGGCGGGCCAAGGAATCTGAGCCTGTGCGCACTGTCCCTCCCCTCCTCCCCCACGCCCCGTCCTCACTTGGAGAGGGGGATGCTTTAAAGTGAGATTTTGAAGGGGCTGGCTTAGTGGTTGGTAGTGACAAGGTCTAGAGTCTGGGGTGAGGCCATGGGAGTGATTGGTGAGGTGAGATGGAGAAGTGGCTCACCACAGGTGAGAGACTCAGGACACTGAGTGAGCAAGATATTGGAAGGGCCAACAGTGTGGATAATGAAATCACCAACAATTAAGAAAGAACTCGAGGGAGGGAGAATGACCCAGGAATGAAGGTGTGTACCTGGGAGTAGGACGGTAACCAGCAGGGGTCATGGGTGGTGCGACCTGGTAACAGGAGACTCAGAGCTGCAGGGGTTCTGCAGCAGAAGGAAGAGAGGAAAAAAGGACTCCACCCATCTCCAGGCCTAGGGGATGGGAAAGAGTACAGTCCTTACTTGATGGGTCTTGAGGGACAGTCATTCTCAGGGCAGAGCCAGGATTCTGTTAAAAAAGGTCACTTGGGAAATTCAGTGAACAGGTTAAGGGTCTGGGGAATGGTAAATAGGAACAGAAAAGTGGAATGCGAGACATAGGCTGCTGTGATTGCTTAGAGGGATGTGGGGAGGACGTGGAGAGGGGGTGATAGTTACCTGGGGTTTAAAGGATGGGCGGTTCTCCAGGCAGATAAGGGGGAAGGAGGGAGAAAGAAGAGCGTGGACCAAGGCATGGTGGTGTGCTTGGTTTTGGGGGACTGAAAATCGACTGGTGAGAACAGAGGAAGAAGGTGGAGGGGCTGGAGAGCCTGAGGCAGAGGGTCCATCTTGAAGGGCCTTGAATGCCATATTTGGAGTTTGCACTTTTCTTGGAAGTGATTATAAGCCACTGAAGGAGTAAGAGCCTCATAATGCCTGGGTTTAAAAATAAGTATTGAATTCAGTAAAATAACATTTTGTGATTTGCATTTGTTTATTCATGAATGTATCTGTGAATGTGGATCTACATATCTATCTATTTACCTGTCATCTATCTACCTACCGCCTCTTAATATGATGACAAATATGAAGTTCATTCCAGTTGTTCAAGTTCAGATTGTTGTCGTCTGGGCTCCACCAAATGCTGAAGATTTAAAGGAGAGGCCAGAGCACTAGGTGGCTTCAGGAAGGGGCTGAGGACCCCTAGGAGTCTTTTCACTGATGTAGACCTGAACTGGATTCCCAAATTGTTGCTTTCCAATTCATGGCCTAGGACAAATCACGTAATTTCTCTGATTCTCCCTATCAGTATAATGGGAATCATAGTCCCTGCCCAAAATGTTCTTGTGTGAACTAAACAAGATTGAGCAGTAATGTACTCAGCAGACTGAATGTCACATGGTGAGCGCTTGAATATTAGCTGTTATTTTTATGGTGTATGAGCTTAAAGCTCACATATGCTCCTGCATGACTTCCTCTCTGGTTTGGCTGCACATTGGAATCTCCTGGTCCTAGTCTGTAAAAACCAGCGTGACTTGATGCCACCCCCCAGAGATTCTGATGGAGTTGGTCGGAGGGCCTGCCCGAGTGTGTTTATGAACTCCCCCAGGTGATTCTAATGTACAAGAAGGTTGCATGCTATTGGTTCTCAAAGAGCTAGACCCTGAGCCAGCAACATTTGCATCACCTGGGAATTAGTGAGAAATGTAAAATTTCCCTGACCTAGGGAATCAGAAACTCTGGGGTGAATCAGCAATCTGTGTTTTAACAAGTTTCCCAGGTGATGCTAATGTTTCAGAAGTACTAATCTAGGGCTGGCCATTCAGTGGTTACTTCAGCCACTGGCATTTCTCTCAACTGACCCGATAGGTATCCCAGATCCTCCACTCCCCTCCAGCCTCCTCTGTGTACCCCACCCTCCTCCTCTTTTTTTTCTTTCCTTCAGGGGAGAATGCTTAGATTTAGGGTCGATTTAGGCTTAACTTAATTTTGTATGTTTTCTTTTTCTTCTTTCAGGTACTCTTCCAATCTCCCAACAAAATGTAGGTGCTGGATACCGGGGATATGGAACTGAATGAGGAAAACATAGTTCCTAATGCCATGGAATGACCAGTTGTAAAATTGCGATTTATAATAAATACATATTTGATCTTCATCTCCATTTCTGGCACAGAGCTACTAAAACCCTTGGAATTTCCTCTGAAGAGAGAGAGAAAAGTGTCCTTTGTTGTGTTAAGGAGTAGTCTGTAGGGTGCACCTAAGTTGGGGATTGGTTGCCATGAGAATCCGCTGTGTGCCCTGATGTTGGCACGTTCAGTTCCACCTCCTGACCTCGGGGGTCGGGAGAGGGGCCTCAGAGTGAGTTCAGTCACTAATGGCCAGTGACGTAGTCAATCAAGCCAAAGTAATGAAGCCTCCATAGAAACTCAAAAGAACTGGTTTCCAGAGCTTCTGGGCTGGTGAACACGTGGAGTGGGGAGAGGGGTGTGTCTGGAGAGGGCTGGGAAGTTCTGCCCCCTTTCCCCACGTCCTGCTCTATGCATCTCTTCCATTTGGCTGTTACAGAGTTGCATCCTTTTGTAAACTAACTGGTGATCTAGTAAGTAAAATATTTTTTTGAGTTCTGTGAGCCACTGAAGCAAATGAACTGAACCCAAGAAGGGAAGCTGTTGGAACATTGTCTGGTCAGTCAGAAAAACAGGGCTTGTAACTGGCACCTGAAGTGGGGTGGGGGTGCAGTGGGCAGTCTTGTCTTGAGCCTTTAACCTGTGGAATCGGATGGTAACTCTGGGTAGACAGTGTCAAAACCGAGTTGATCGTAGGACACCCAGATGGTGTTGGAGACTTGCTGGCTGTGAGCACGGGAACGTGTGTCAGAATCTTACCAGCATAAAATAGAAAAAGAGGTGGCTACCTGGGCCAGTCTTGGCAGACTTGTGCAGGTGATTTCAGGCCGTCAGCCTGCCTGTTTCCTACCCTCTTTCTGTAATCTTGTTCTCTGTGCCATGCCCGTGATTTGGATCTGATTTCAGTCATTTGTAATTTAGTTGGAGCTGTTCTGAGAATAAGTCAGGTTTGCTGACCAGACTGCGTGCACCTGGGGAAAGGGACTGTGTCTC
This sequence comes from Smutsia gigantea, assembly GCA_032199065.1. Taxonomy (NCBI): domain Eukaryota; kingdom Metazoa; phylum Chordata; class Mammalia; order Pholidota; family Manidae; genus Smutsia; species Smutsia gigantea. The sequence goes on along the minus strand of JAVSCE010013739.1, from coordinate 97,353 downwards.
TATTTTTGGTACGCGCATACTTCCCAGTTGATGTTCTTGCAGTAACATGCCCCCTGCATTTTAAGTGGCAGAGTGCTGAAGAGCGCTGGCTTCGGCACCCCAGGGCCAGCTGTGTGACCTTGGTCAAGTCACGGCACTTCTTGGCACCTCAGTTTTTTCATCTATAAAATAGGCTTGGTGATTTTTAACCTCATACAGTTGTGAAGATTGCATAAGCTAACATAGGCAAAGTGCCTAGGTCAATATGCTACCTAGGATATAGAGGGTGCTCAATGAATGGTCCTTGTTAATGGCTGTTACTAAACTTCCTTTCCTGCTGTGGAAAAACAGGTTTTATCCAGGGCCTGAGAAAATGAATGTCAGACTCCAGTGAGCTTCTGGGAAGCATTCGGCAGAGTCTGTTTTCCCTGAGGTACCCATCTGACAGCCCCCTTTCCAAGCAGTCTGCAACTCACTGCCTCCTGTGTCTCTAGAAACACCCCTTGCTGGCCCTTCTGGAGCTTTCCCGTGATCTCATCAATGTTGTTGCTGAAGCTGCTTGAGGAAGACCTAAATGTTTTTTTAGGGAGTTTAATACCTTGCAAAAGCCTCAAGCCTGTTTTGATTGAAGTATTTCATTCAGTGTCAGGCTTAAAGAGCACCCTGCAGAGTCTCAGCTCTGAATGAATGCATTAAAAAAATCAAATAATATAGATGATGGCATAATGCTCGGGGAGATATAAATAGAATCCCCTCTGCTGCCATTTCATTTCCCTGTGTTAGTTAATAAACACCCTTTTATAGCATCTACTTTTCCTTTTCCTCCCATAATGGCCTTTAGTTGCTTTCATGAGAAAGAATAAAATGCGGAATACAACAAGATGTTGGGAAAGAACTTAGCATCTTAATTTTCAGGCCTGGAAGGGATTTTTGACATGACCTGGTCTCTAACCCTCCATATAATTTACCTGGTGTGGGGCAGAGGTCTAGAGAGGGAGATGGCTCATAGACCTCACCTCTAATTAGCTCAGCTTCAAAGAGACACTTTCTTAGTCCTGAACAGTGAAATGTGGCACGGGAAAGGACAAGTTAGGAGACCAGGGGACTGGTTAAGGGTGGCACTCTGGGCTCAGACTACCAAAATCCAATCTTGGCCCACCTCATGCCATCTACTTTTGGGCAAGTTATTTAATATTGGTGGGGCTTCAGTTTCCTTACTTCCAAGTAGGGGCAATAATAGTACCTACTTCAGAGTGCTGTTGGCACAGACTACAGTCACTAAGAAGCTTAGTACTGCACCTGGCACATAGTAAGTGCTCAATATATTTTAGCTATTATTATTGTTATTTTTAAATTTGAGAGTAATAACTTCTCTTTTATTTTCATAATCATCACTTTAGAAGTCTATATTTGAAACATAAAATTTAGTTCACCAATAATATTAATAACCCAGTGACTTTTAGGAATTTTTTATATGCTTAATTTTCATTCTGTATTCTCCACCATCAGCTTTGGCTAAAATAATATGAACTGTTTCTCTTTATGGTTATAGAGACTTAGGTATTTAGAATTGAAAGTCTCCATTCTCCTCATTTCAAACCATTCATGGAGAAATTGAGTGAGATGAGCTCTTGCCACGCCCTGCTAATTCCTCCTTGAACCAAAAGTACATTTGCATACAATTTGGGCCCTACATGGAGTTTATAGTAAAACAGGCATGAATTTAGTCCTAGTTCTTTCCCTAATAGTGGGAATGTTATTCATCCCTTTATCCTTCTGGGTCCGTTTTTTTAGATGGGGAAAAAAAAAAAAAGGAAAAGAGGGTTCGACCAAAGGATCTTTTAGGATTATTCCAATGTTCATATTTTACAATCTAGGCCCAGGTAACACAGGCATCAGAGTGTAAAAAGAAGTCAGGCAAAACAGGTGAAAGCCGTGTTTTTCTAGGATGCCACTGGGGGATCTGAGATACATTATCAGTGGCACAAAGTGTGGCAACAGCTTTTAGTTCCAAACTCTGCTACTTATCAACTGCACGACCTTGGTTTCTTTGTTTCCTCCTCCCACCCGAGGCTGAGAACGTAATGAACCTCCCAGTGCTCTGAACATATCACATCTTCTTAAATGTGAAGTCCTTCCTGCTTCCTGTTAGATCATGGCCCCAATGAGTGCGCACACGGGTCATAGTAGACATGGAAGCAACAGTCTTAACGTGCACCTTTTGTTTTCTGACACACAGTCTGTATAAAAGCTGTTCGTTCTGTGGTCACAGGTAATCTTTTCATTTCCAAATCTGAAAACCTCTGTTGAGTCCTCATCCTGAGTGACCGCTTGGTGGTGTCTAATACTGTGACCCACTCCCACTGTGGAGAAGGGTCTTAAGCTTCCTCAGGCTACTTTCTCCTGCCTTTCTGGTTGTTTCATTTGTGGTTTCCTATTATTGGTGCCTCTTCCTCTGGCTGTATGTAAATAATACTTCCTAATCTTGGCACACATGTCCTACGTACTCTATCTCCACAATCTTTTCCATTTTCAGGATATAGTTCTGGAGGCTGGGAAGTCCAAGATCAAGGTGGCAGCCAATTCAGCCCCTGGTGAGATTTCTCTTTCTGTTTTGCAGATAATCATTTTCTCGCTGTGTCTTCAGATGACAAAGGGCCCTATTATTATTGTTATTAAAAATTTTTCTAAAAGGTGTTTATTGGGTTGGCAATAGGAAAGCCTCTATCTTAGAGCTCTCTGGCAATGGTTGTGTGCTCCCTGTAATGAGTGATGTCTGGCCCTGTAAGAAGAAAGTCCCAGAGGTCCTTTATCCAAGGGCAGACCTGTCTGCTAATGAGAGTAGGGCAGGTGTTAAAGGATCAGCTGCATCAGCGAGGACTGGATCAAACACAAAGTGAATTTAAGTGCTTAAAAAATCTGGGAGCTCAGTGAAAGGGAGGTGCTAGTAATAATAAAACTAATATTACCAAGTATATTAAGTCCATTCTCATTTGATTCTCAAAGTTATGTATGCATATATATTCTACAGATACTATGTAGCAGGTCATCAATAACTCTGCTGAAAAACAGAAGAATAGTTGGATAGGAGTTATCCCATTTGAATGAGGAAATAGGGACTCAGCTTTTGCTGTGTAACCACCCCAAATCTTACTTGCTTAAATCAACAGTGACTCATTTTCATGCTTCTGTAAGTTGGCAGGGTGGCTTCTCTGCTGGTTTTGCCTGAACTCAAAATCCTGGATGTTAGAGGGTCATTTGGATTGGAAGGTCCAAGAGAGCCTCACTTGTCTATTGGGAGTTGGTGCTAGATGTGGGCTGTGTTGCCTGGCTTCTCCTGCAGTAGGCCACATTAGCTTCCTTACATGGTGGTCTCGGATGCATTCCAAGGTGGTGGAGACAGTAGCTGCAAGGCTTTGGAATGTACCATGTTTCCACCACATTCTGTTAGTTCAGTCAAGTCACAAGACCAGCCAATGATTCAATGGTTGGAGAAACCCCTTCAGTTGTTGAGAGAAGATGCAATGAATTTATAGCTATATTTAATTTACTGGGAAATCAGCAAATATACCCTTTTATTAGCACCTGGTCAAGGTCCCAGAGCCTAAGAGTCAGGGCCATGACTTGAACTTGGATCCTGTGACTCCAGGGCTTGTGGCCTTTGTCCTATAACACAACTACCTTTGCTGCCCGAGTAAATTTGGCTCAGGGATGAGGCAGAGATTTTTCATCCTTAGACATTGTGGGACACTGGGCATGTGATCTGCCAAATAATGGCTTGATCCTGAGCTATGGTGGTTTGGATATAACATAGTTCTTTGTATATTTTTAAATATGCCCATAATTTTTAAGTACCCATAATGTTTGTACTTAGTGTGATTGAGTGTAGACCCTTTAAAATGAGAACCTAACAGATTGGCTTTCACTTCTAGGAGAACCAGCGTGCCCATGTGTGGCTTAATTTAAGAGAGATCTGTTTAGGTGTTACCCTCTGTATTGTTCACAGATATCCAGGCCTAGGAAAACAAGCCATTTAATAATAATGGTGAGGTTTGAGTAAAGGCCATGAGGTTCTCAAACATTTGGCTGACTCTTGAGAAGATGAAACAAGGGAGACAGAAAGCAAAAAGCAGATTAAATTTCAAGTCAATAAGGGCTCATTTAAGACCTTAGAACAGAACTGTGAATATGAAAGCTGCAGGAGAATCTGCCGAATGGATTCCAGCGGCAGTGATCTTTCGGGGCAGTGGGAGAAGAAGGTGATTCACAGAACGAGTGGTGGGTTTTCAGTGCTTTTGATGATGACATTTAGAACTTCACTGTCACCTGACAATATGCTTCATGGCACTAAAAACGGTTTCTTAGGGGAGCAAGTAGTAAAGAAGAAATACTCACAGTCTCCCATTATTGCCTGCTAAGGAGGGGGGAGGTGGGCGGCCCTGCAGGAGGGAGAACCTGAGCCGTGGAGGCATGACTCAGGATGGCACCCAGCTGAGAGCCTGCGGTGCACAGGCACCTGGCAGGAGAAGGACGTGTGGATGGCCAGGGAGGATTTTTAGGAAATTTGGTTTTGTTCTCTAGTTGTGGTGTAATATCCCTTTTGCACATCTTCAAGACAGCTGCCCTAAAGCGTTGTAATTCTTTGAGGCCTTTGGAGTCTCCTTTGTGTTTATTTTTGATATGACCCCATGCAGAGAACAGCCACAGAGACTTAGTTTTATTTGGGTCATGCTCGTTTTCTCCCATTCATATTTTCTAGGGGATTTTCACCTTTCTAACCATGAATTTTTTCAACTGGGGGTGGGGGCGGGTTTAACAATCCTACAGCTTTTTTTTTCTTTCCTAATTAAGTTAATTCTGTTGTTTTGGGGTTTTACTAGGGGTGAGTTCTGGTGCCAGTTTACAAGGCTCTCTCCCTGGAAAGGATTCCTGGGGCCAGTAGTGGGGGAATAAGATATTGCTGATGCAATAGCTCGCTTTCTCAGGTCCCAGTGCAGTCTGCACTGGGCTGCGGGTCTGAATGCTAGCCTGCTTTCCCTAGTGCAGTTTTGCAAGTAATTTAGAAACTGTAATGATGGTGTAGAGCCACCCTGACATTGGAGCCGGCAGGTATTAAAGTCATGGCCATGTATATTCCTTGGTGTATCCACACCAGCTTTGTTAACTCACACTGATATGAGTCAATTGTCATCTTGTTCTGTTTCCACTTTCTGCTCTTTCCTGTTTTTTTGTGGCCACGCAAGAGAGTGCCTGAGTAGAGTGTTGTTTGGATTATGAGGAGAAAATAAGAGACTTCCCTGGATAGTAGTCAAAGCTATAATGATAATGAATGCTTCACATACACACACACACACACACACACACACACACACACACACACTCTTCATTGACTCTCAACAGCCTCAGGAGGTTCGAGTATCAGAATTTTGCAGACGAGGAAACAGGCTGAGAACACTGAAGGAATCTGCTTCAGGTCCCAGAGCTAGTAATGGCTAAGCTGGTGATTGAACCCGTCACGGGCTCAGTCTTGGCCTAAGTTCTCCACCCTTGCTCTTGTGCAAGTCAGGTCTCCTGCCCAGATTGCAGATTTTTCAGGTGTAAGTGAAAACTGGACATAATCTCTAAAGTCCATTCCAGCTGAATGAGTCTGTGAGTCAACTATTTACAGATAACTTTCTGTGTGACAGCATGCTGATCCTGATAGGAGGGAAGGCATTCCTGCCTTCTGGGTGGGCAATGCGATGGGTCATAATCAAACAGGAGAGAGAAGTATAAGAATAAATAAGATTATAATGTTCCTGGCTTGTACTAGGCAGAGGTAATGTTCAAAATAGTTAATTAGTTTGACAATATAAGTAAAAATATAAATAATCTAAAACTAAGTTTAAAAATTCCTCTTAGTTATACGTATTTCTTAAAACTACTTAGCAAATGATACAAGTTGTGGTGCATATCATTGGGTGCATCATTCTAATTTCCAAATCATTTATTGAGTTATAGATTTCCCCCCCAGCTTTATTGGTATATAATAGACTTAATATTGTATAAATTTAAGATGTATAAGGTGTTGATTTGAGACACTTACATATCGTGAAATGATCACCACCATAGCATTAGCTAACATCTCCATCACATTACATAATTACCATTTCTTTTTTGGGTGAGAACATTTAAGACTTACTCTCTTAGCAACTTTAAGTATATAGTACAGTATTATTAAGTATAATCACTATGTTGTACATTAGATTCCTAGAACTTTAATCTTATAACTGAAGTTTGTCTTCTTTGACCAATGTCTTCCTTTTCTCCCACACCAGGTCCTGGTATCCGCCATTCCACCCTCTGTTTTTATGACTTCAACTTTTTTAGATTCCACATATAAGTGATATTTGTCAGTAATAATTTGACAATATTTATCTTTCTTTGACTTATTTCACCTAGCCTAATGCCTTCAAGGTCCGTCGATGTTGCATATGGCAGGGTGTTCTTTTTTCATGGCTGACTAGTATTCTATTGCATACATATACTGCATCTTCTCTATCCATTCATCTGTTGACCAACACTTAGACTGTTTCCATATCTTAGTTATTGTGAATAATGCCACAGTGAAAATGAGAATGCAGAGCTCTCTTCTTCAAGATCCTGTTTTCATTTCTTTGGGATATACACCCAGAAGTGGGGTTGTTGGATCATATGATAATTTGGTTTTTTAATTTTTTGAGGGATTTACATACTGTTTTCACAGTGACTGTATCAATTTATATTCCCATCAACAGTGCACAAGGGTGACCTTTTCTCCACATCTTCACCAACACTTGTTATTTCTTGTCTTTTTGATGATAGCCATTCTAAAGCTGTCAGGGGATAAGTCTTTGTGGTTTTGATTTGCATTTTTCTGATCATTAATAATGTTGAGCACCTTTTCATGAACCTGTTCATTTGTATGTTGTCTTTGGAAAGATGTCTGTTTGCTTCCTCTGCCTATTGTCTGTATCTGAACAATTTTTAATTGGATTGTTTATATTCTGCTGTTGAGTTGTATGAGTTTTATATATTTTGGTTATTAACTTGCAAATATAGCTTGCAAATGTTTTTTTCCATTCAGTAGGTTACCTGTTCATTTGATGATATCCTATGCTGGGAAGAAGGTTTTTTAATTTGGTGTAGTTCTATTGTTTTTGCTATTGTTGTCTTTGCTTTTGGTGTCAAATCTGAAAAATCATTGCCAAGACTGATGTCAAGGAGCTTATGCTATGTTTCCTTCAAGGAGTTTTATGGTTTTAGGTCTTATGTTCAAGTCTTTAATCCGTTTTAAGTTGATTTTTGTGTATTGTAAAAGGTAGGGGTCCAGTTTCATTCTTTTTTTTTAATATAATTTATTTTATTACCATCAATCTACAATTACATGTGCAGTATTATGGTTATTAAACTACCCCTTCATCAGGTCCCCCCCACCAACCCCATTACAGTCACTGTCCATCAGTGTAGTGAGATGCTATAGAATCACTACTTGTCTTCTCTGAGTTGTACTGCCCTCCCCGTGCCCCCCCAACATTACATCTGCTAATCGTAATGCCCCTTTTTCCCTCTTATCCCTCCCTTCCCGCCCATTTTCCCCAGTCCCTTTCCCTTTGGTAACTATTAGTCCGTTCTTGGGTTCTGTGAGTCTGCTGCTGTTTTGTTCCTTCAGTATTTTTTCTTTGTTCTTATACTCCACATATGAGTGAAATCATTTGATACTTGTCTTTTTCGGCTTGGCTTATTTCACTGAGCATAATACCCTCTAGCTCCATCCATGTTGTTGCAAATGGTAGGATTTGTTTTCTTCTTATGGCTGAATAATATTCCATTGTGTATATGTACCACATCTTCTTTATCCATTCATCTACTGATGGACACTTAGGTTGCTTCCATTTCTTGGCTATTGTAAATAGTGCTGCAATAAACATAGGGGTGCATCTGTCTTTTTCAAACTGGGCTGCTGCATTCTTAGGGTAAATTCCTAGGAGTGGAATTCCTGGGTCAAATGGTATTTCTATTTTGAGTTTTTTGAGGAACCTCCATACTGCTTTCCACAATGGTTGAACTAATTTGCAGTCCCACCAGCAGTGTAGGAGGGTCCCTTTTCTCCACATCCTCGCCAACATTTGTTATTGTTTGTGTTTTGGATGTTGGCCATCCTCACTGGTGTGAGGTGATATCTCATTGTGGTTTTAATCTGCATTTCTCTGATGATTAGCGATGTGGAGCATCTTTTCATGTGCCTGTTGGCCATCTGAATTTCTTCTTTGGAGAAGTGTCTATTCATGTCCTCTGCCCATTTCTTAATTGGATTATTTGCTTTCTGTTTGTTAAGGTGCATGAGTTCTTTATATATTTTGGATGTCAATCCTTTATCAGATACGTTTTTTGTGAATATATTCTCCCATACTGTAGGATGTCTTTTTGTTCTACTGATGGTGTCCTTTGCTGTACAGAAGCTTTTCAGCTTGATATAGTCCCACTTGTTCATTTTTGCTTTTGTTTCCCTTGCCCGGGGAGATATGTTCATGAAGAAGTTGCTCATGTTTATGTCCAAGAGATTTTTGCCTATGTTTTTTTCTAAGAGTTTTATGGTTTCATGACTTACATTCAGGTCTTTGATCCACCTTGAGTTTACCTTTGTGTATGGGGCTAGACAGTAGTCCAGTTTCATTCTCTTACATGTAGCTATCCAGTTTTTCCAACACCAGCTGCTGAAGAGGCTGTTATCTCCCCATTGTATATCCAAGGCACTTTTATCAAATATTAATTGACTGTATATGTTTGGGTTAATGTTTGGATTTTCTATTCTGTTCCACTGGTCTGTGGGTCTGTTTTTGTGCCAATACCAAATTGTCTTGATTACTGTGGCTTTGTAGTAGAGTTTGAAGTCAGGGAGCGTAATTCCCCCTGTTTTATTCCTCCTTCTCAGGATTGATTTGGCTGTTCGGGGTCTTTTGTGGTTCCATATGAATTTTAAAATTATTTGTTCCAGTTCATTGAAGAAAGCTGTTGGTAGTTTGATAGGGATTGCATTGAATCTGTAAATTGCTTTAGGTAGTATAGCCATTTTGACAATATTTATTCTTCTTAGCCAAGAGCATGGGATGCATTTCCATTTGTTAGTGTCCTCTTCAATTTCTCTTAGGAGTGTCTTGTAGTTTTCAGAGTACAGGTCTTTCACTTCCTTCGTTAGGTTTATTCCTAGGTATTTTATTCTTTTTGATGCAATTGTGAATGGAATTGTTTTTCTGATTTCTCTTTCTGTTAGTTCATCATTAGTGTATAGGAAAGCAACAGATTTCTGTGTGTTAATTTTGTATCCTGCAACTTTGCTGAATTCAGATATTAGTTCTAGTAGTTTTGGAGTGGAGTCTTTAGGTTTTTTATGTACAATATCATGTCATCTGCAAATAGTGACAATTTGACTTCTTCTTTACCAATCTGGATGCCTTGTATGTCTTTGTTTTGTCTGATTGCTGTGGCTAGTACCTCCAGTACTATGTTGAATAACAGTGGAGAGAGTGGGCATCCTTGTCTTGTTCCCGATCTTAGATGAAAAGCTTTCAGCGTCTCGCCATTAAGCATGATGTTAGCTGTAGGTCTGTCATATATAGCCTTTATGATGTTGAGGTACTTGCCCTCTATACCCATTTTGTTGAGAGTTTTAATCAGGAATGGGTGCTGAATTTTGTCAAATGCTTTTTCAGCATCTATGGAGATGATCATGTGGTTTTTGTTCTTCTTTTTGTTGATGTAATGGATGATGTTGATGGATTTTCGAATGTTGTACCATCCTTGCATCCCTGGGATGAATCCCACTTGATCATGGTGTATGATCCTCTTGATATATTTTTGAATTCGGTTTGCTAATATTTTGTTGAGTATTTTTGCATCTACGTTCATCAGGGATATTGGTCTGTAATTTTCTTTTTGGTGAGGTCTTTGCCCGGTTTTGGTATTAGAGTGATGCTGGCTTCATAGAATGAGTTTGGAAGTATTCCCTCCTCTTCTATTTTTTGGAAAACTTTAAGGAGAATCGGTGTTATTTCTTCTCTATATGTCTGGTAGAATTCAGAGGTGAATCCATCAGGCCCAGGGGTTTTGTTCTTGGGTAGTTTTTTGATTACCAATTCGATTTCGTCACTGGTGATTGGTCTGTTTAGTTTTTCTGTTTCTTGCTTGGTCAGTCTTGGAAGGTTGTATTTTTCTAAGAAGTTGTCCATTTCTTCTATGTTTTCCAGCTTGTAGCATATAGATTCTCATAATATTCTCTTATGATTCTTTGTATTTCTGTGGGGTCCGTCGTGATTTTTCCTTTCTCATTTCTGATTGTGTTTATGTGTGTAGATTCTCTTTTTCTCTTAGTGAGTCTGGCTAGGGGTTTATCTATTTTGTTTATTTTTTCACAGAACCAGCTCTTGGTTTTATTGATTTTTTCTATTGTTTTATTCTTCTCAATTTTATTTATTTCTTCTCTAATCTTTATTATGTCCCTCCTTCTGGTGACTTTGGGCCTCATTTGTTCTTCTTTTTCCAATTTCAGTAATTGTGTCTTTAGACTATTCATTTGGGAATGTTCTTCCTTCTTTAAATAGGCCTGGATTGCAATATGTTTTCCTCTTAGAAATGCCTTTGCTGCGTCCCACAGAAGTTGTGGCATTGTGTTGTTGTTGTCATTAGTCTCCATATATTCTTTGATTTCTGTTTTGAATTGGTCATTAACCCATTTGTTAATTAGTAGAATGTTGTTAAGTCTCCATGTATTTATGAGCCTTTTTGTTTTCTTTCTTAAATTTAATTCTAGTTTTATACCTTTATGATCTGAGAAGTTGGTTGGTAGAATTTCAATATTTTTGAATTTACTGAGGTTCTTTTTGTGGCCTAGTATGTGGTCTATTCTCGAATATGTTCCATGTGCACTTGAGAAGAGTGTGTATCCTGTTGCTTTTGGGTGTAGAGTTCTGTAGATGTCTGTTAGGTCCATCTGTTCTAGTGTGTTGTTCAGTGACTCTGTGTTTTACTTATTTTCTGTCTGGTTGATCTGTCCTCTGGAGTGAGTGGTGTGTTGAAGTCTCCTAAGATGAATGCATTGCTGTCTATTTCCTCCTTTAATTCTGTTAGTATTTGTCTCATATATGCTGGCGCTCCTGTGTTTGGTGTATATATATTTATAATGGTTATATCTTCTTGTTGGACTGACCCCTCTATCATTATGTAATGTCCTTCTTTATCTCTTGCTACTTTCTTCGTTTTTGAAGTCTATTTTGTCTGATACAAGTACTGCAACACCTGCTTTTTTCTCTTTGTTGTTTGCATGAAATATCTTTTTCCGTTCCTTCACTTTTAGTCTGTGTATATCTTTGGGTTTGAGGTGAGTTTCTTGTAGGCAGCATATAGATGGGTCTTGCTTTTTATCCATTCTGTTACTCTGTGTCTTTTGATTGGTGCATTCAGTCCATTTACATTTAGGGTGATTATTGATAGGTATGTTCTTATTGCCATTGCTGGCTTTAGATTCGTGGTTACCAAGGGTTCAAGGGTTGCTTCTTTACTATCTAACAATCTAACTTAACTTTCTTGTTAAGTTATTGTAAACACAGTCTGATGTTTCTTTATTTCTCTCCTTTCTTATTCCTCCTCCTCCATTCTTTCTATAATAGGTGTTTTATTCTTTGCCTTTAGTTAGTATTTGGATGGTTTGCTTTCTTTGCTATGATTTTATTTTCTGTGGTGACATCTTTTTAGCCTTAGGTGTGCCTCCATCTAGAGCAGTCCATTTAAGATATCCTGTAGTGGTGGTTTATGAGAGGCAAACTCTCTCAACTTTCGTTTGTCTGAAAATTGTTTAATCCCTCCATCATATTTAAATGATAATCGTGCTGGATACAATATTCTTGGTTCCAGGCCCTTCTGTTTCATAACGTTAAATATATCATGCCATTCTCTTCTGGCCTGTAAGGTTTCTGTTGAGAAGTCTGATGATAGTCTGATGGGTTTTCCTTTGTAGGTGATCTTTTTTCTCTCTCTAGCTGCCTTTAATACCCTGTCTTTATCTTTGATCTTTGCCATCTTAATTATTATGTGTCTTGGTGTTGTCTTCCTTGGGTCCCTTGTGTTGGGGATCTATGAGCTTCGGTGGACTGCGAGACTACTTCCTTCCCCAGCGAGGGAAAGTTTTCAGCAATTATTTCTTCAAAGACACTTTCTATCCCTTTTTCTCTCTCTTCTTCCTCTGGTACTCCTATCATGCGAATATTGTTCCGTTTGGATTGGTCACACAGTTCTCTTAATATTCTTTCATTCCTAGAAATCCTTTTATCTCTCTCTGCCTCAGCTGCTCTGTACTCCTGTTCTCTGTTTTCTATTTCATTAACAGTCTCTTGCATCTCATCCATTCTGCTTTTAAGCCCGTTGATCACTTGTCTGATTTCTGCATTGTCTTTCCTCAGTTCCCTCACTTCCTCCCTCAGCTCTTGCACATTTCTCTGTAGGTCCATCAGCATGGTTATGACTTTTATTCTGAATTCTTTTTCAGGAAGACTGTGCATTTCCATCCCTTCAGACTCCCTCTCTGGGGTTGTCTGGTTGATTTTGGTCTGAACCATATTCCTCTGTCTTTTCATGGCTATATAATTGGTCACTGATAGTTGCCACATATGTCAGCTGGGCTCTTTAAGACTTTAAAAAGAGAAGAAAAAAAAGAGAAAAAAGAAAGAAAAAAAAAAGAAAAAAAGAAAAAAAGAAAGAAAAGAAAAAACAAAAACAAAAAAAACAAAACAAAAAAATGCCCACCGGACGTAGATTCTGTGGGAATGCTCTAGGTGGCGCTATTGCCCCACTATTCCACAGCTGTGACTGTGCCGCTCCGCAGGGCCCTTTATCGCTCTGGCAGGGGTGGGAACGAATAGGAGGCTGTTGATCTCAGTGAGAAGTGTTAAGTATGGCTACGCTTCCTCAGTCGCCAGCTAAGGCGTCTGAAACTCCCCAGAACTCCCAGCCTGCTGGGCTGAGTGTGCTGGGGCGATCCGGCTCCTCCGCTGGGCTCCTGTCTCTTTAAGACCGCTGAAGAAAGTGCACGCTTTTTTTTTTTCCTTCCCGGGAGCTGGCTGCAAGCACCCTGGCATGTTCCCCGCTCAGATCCTGCCCCTCTGTCTCTCCAATCTCCGCTGTACTGCGCAATGTGGGTCAGCGCTCCCCACGCTTATCACCGGGGCTGGCTACTTCATGGGGTGTACTTCCACTCCCTCCCGGCTCTGAATCCTCTCCTCCCGCCGGTGCGCTGGGGTGCGGGAGGGCTCGGGTCCTGCCAGGTCGCGGCTCCGTATTTTACCCGCCTCTTGGGGTGCTGAGTCCTCTCAGGTGTAGCTGCACGCTGTGCACTTTCCTGTGTATTCTCCTCTCTCTTTTAGGAATAGATGTATTTTCTGTGTTTTCGTAGATAAATATAGTGTTGGGAGGAGATTTCTGCCGCCCTGCTCACACCACCATCTTCCCGGAAGTCCATCTCCAGTTTCATTCTTTTGCATGTGGTTGTATGGTTTCCCAACAGCATTTATTGGAGAGACTATCCTTTGCCCACTGTATATTCTTGTCTCCTTTGTCATAAATTAATTAACCATATATGTGTGGGTTTATTTCAGGGATTGTGATGTTTCAGTGACCATGTGTCTTTTTAAAAAAATGTCAATATCATACTGTTTTGGTTACTGTAACTTTGTAATATAATTTTGTATTGAAGTATAATTGATATATAATATTATATTGTTTTTAGATGTACAACATAGTGATTTGACAGTTGTCTACATTATTAGATGCTCTCATGATAAATGTAGTTACCATCTGTCAATGTACAAAGATATTACAATATTATTGATTATATTACCTATGGTGTGTTTTGATCCCGGCAACTAATTTATATTACAATTAGAATTTTGTGCCTCTTTATCCCCTTCACATGTTTCACACCCCCCACCTCCCCATTGTGCACAGGCTTCCACATGTAGCCACTAGTCTTTGTTCTGTGTCTATGAGTCTATTTCTGTTTTGTTTGTTCATTTCTTTTGTTTTCTAGATTCCACATATAAGTGAAATTATATGGTGTTTGTCTATCTCTGCCTGGATTATTTCCCTGAGCATAATGCCCTCTAGGGGTTAATCCATGCTGTTGCAAATGGCAAGATTTAGTTCTTATGGCTGAGTAATAATTAATTGTATATACGTACTGCATCTTTATTCATCTGTCAATGGACACTTAGGTTGCTTCCATATCTTGGCTATTGTAAATAATACTGCAATAACCATAGGAGATCATACATCTTTTCAAATTGGTTAGGTTTCTTTTCCTTTGGATATATTCCCAGAAGTGGAATTACTGGCTTCTATGATATTTCTGTTTTTAGTTTTTTAAGAAACCTTCATACTAGTTTTCCTAGTGGCTACACCAATTTATGTTCAGTGGTGTATGAAGGTTCTTTTCTCCATATCTGTGCCAATAGTTGTTATTTCTTGTGTTTTGGATAGCAATCATTCTGACTGGTATGAGGTGATATTGTTGTTTTGATTTTCATTTCCCTGATGATTAGTGATGTTGAGAATCTTTTCATGTTTGGCCATCTGTATGTCATCTTTGGAAAAATGTCTGTTCAGGTCCTCTGCCTGTTTTCATTGGATTATTTGCTTTTTTGCTAATGAGTTGTATGAGTTCTTTATATATTTGTATATTAATTCTTTATCAGATATATCATTGCAAGTACATTCTACTATAGTAGGTTGCTCTTTCATTTCGTGGATGGTTTCCTGTGCTGTGCAGAAACTTTTTAGTTTAATGTAGTCCCACTTGTTTATTTTTGCTTTTGTTTCCCTTGCCTGGGGAAATGTATCCAGAAAAAAATTGCTGAGTCTGATGTCCAAAAATTTACTTCCTATGTTTTCTTTTAGTAGTTTCTTGGTTCTAGGTCTTACATTTAGGTCTTTTTAATCCATTTTGAGTTTATTTTTCTGTATGGTATAAGACAGTGACCCAGCTTCATTCTTTTGCATATAGCTGTGCAGTTTCCCCAGCATCATTTATTGAAGAGATGTTCTCCTATTGTATATTCTTTCCTCCTTTGTCATATGAATTGACCATATAAGAGCAGATGTATTTCTGAGTTCTCTGTTCTGGGTCACTGATCTATGTATGTATTCTTGTGCCAGTACAATCCAGTACTATACTGTTTTGATAATAACTGTAGCTTTGTAGTATAGTTTGAACTCCAGGAACATGATATTCCCAGCTTTATTCTTCTTTGTCAAGATTGCTTTGGCTTGTGTCAGTGAAAGATTCCGTTGGTACTTTGATAGGGATTGTATTGAATCTGTAGATTGCTTTGGTCAGCGTGGCCATTTTGACAATATGAATCCTTCCTATCTATGAGCATGGAATAGCTTTCTTTTTGGAATAGTTTAAAAATGATAGGTATTAACTCTAAATGTTTGATAGAATTCACCTGTGAAGCCATCTGGTTTTGGACTTTGTTGGAAGTTTTAATTACTTACTCTATTTTGTAACAAGTAACTAGTCTGTTCAGATATTCTATTTTTTCCCCAGGGTCAGTCTTCAAAGATGGTTTGTTTCTATGAATTTAGCCTTTTCTTCTAGGTAGTCCAATTTGTTATCATGTAATTTTTCATAAAATTCTTTTATAATCCTTTGAATTTCTGTGATGTCAGTTGTAACTTTTCATTTCTGATTTTGTTTGAGTCCTGTCTTTTTTTCTTGATGAGTCTGGCTAATGGTTTATCAATTTTGCTTATCTTTTCAAAGAACCAGCTCTTAGTTTTGTTGATTTTTTTTACTATTGTTTTCTTAGTCTATATTTCATTTATTTCTCCTCTGATCTTTATTTTGTCCCTCCTACCAACTTTGGGCTTTGTTTGTTCTTTTTCTAGTTTTTTAGTTGTAAGATTAGAGAGTTTATTTGAGACTGTTCTTGTTTCTTGATATAGACCTGTACTGCTGTGAACTTACCTCTTAGAATTGCATTTGGTGCATCCCACAGATTTTGAACTGTTGTGTTTCTGTTTTCACTTGTCTTCTTGTATTTTTATTTCCTCTTTGATTTTAAATTTGACTGTTTAGTAGCATGTTGTGTAGCCTCCATGTGTTTGTGTTTTTTCCAATCTTTTTCTTGTAATTGATTTTTAGTTTCATACTGTTGTCAGAAAAAATTGCTTGATACAATTTCAGTCTTAAATTTATTGAGTCTTGTTTTGTGACCTAATGTGATCATCCTGGGGAATATTCCAGGTGTGCTTGGGAAGAATGTATATTCTGCTGATTTTGGGTGGAATGTTCTTTATATATCTGTTAAATCCATCTGGTCTAATGTATTGTTCAACATGACTATTTCCTTATTGGTTTTCTGTCTGTATGACCTGACCATTGATGTAAGTGGAGTATTAAAGTCCCCAGCTATTATTGTGTTACTGTCAGTTTCTCCCTTCAGGTCTGTAAGTATTTGCTTTGTATATTTAGGTGCTCCTAAGTTGGGTGCATAGATATTTAAAATTGTTATATTGTTGAACAAATCCCTTTATCATTATGCAATACCTTTTTTTTTGGTCTCTTGTTACTTTGTTTATTCTGAAGGCTTTTGTCTGATATGAGCATTGCTACTCCTAGGTGTTTTTTTTTGCTTCCATTTACATGGAATATCTTTTTCCATCCCTTCATTTTCAGTCTGTATGTGTCTTTGGGTTTGAAGTGAGTCTCTTGTAGGCAGCATATAGATGGATCTTGTTTTTTTTTTTAATCTATTCAGCCACACTTGTAATATAGTTTGAAATTAGGAAGTATGATGTCTACAGCTGTGCTCTTTTTCTCAAGATTGCGTTGGCTATTTATGGTCTTATATGGTTCCATAGAAATTTTAATTTTAGGATTGTTTTTTCTTTTTCTGTGAAAAATCCCATTGGAATTTTGAAAGGGATTGCTTTGAATCTGTAGATTGCCTTGGGTAGTGTGGACATTTTAACAATATTAATTCTAACAATCTGTGAGCACAGAATAGCTTTCCATTTTGTTGTCTTCAATTTCTTTCACCAATGTCTCATAGTTTTGAGTGTATAGATCTTTCATCTCCTTGCTTAATTTTTTTCCTAAGTATTTTATTCTTTTTGGTGCTATTGTAAATTAGATTTTCTTAATTTCTCTTTCTGATAGTTCATTATTAGTGTATTGAAATGCAATTTACTTTTTAAATATTGATTCTGTATATTACAAATTTACTGAGTTAGTCTATTAGTTATAATAGCTTTTTGGTGGAGTCTTAAGGATTCTCTGTACATACCATGTCCTCTGTAAATAGAGACAACTTTACTTCTTCCTTTCTGACTTGGATGCCTTTTATTTCTTTTTCTTGCCTAATTTCTCTGTTTAGAACCTTCAGTACTATGCTGAAAAGGACTGGTGAGAGAGGACATCCTTGTCTTGTTCCTCATCTTAGGGGAAAAACTTTCAGCATTTTCCCATTGAGTATTATGTTAGCTGTGGGCTTGTCATATACGACCTTTGTTATATTTAGGTACATTTCCTACATACCAAGTTTGTTGAGGATTTTTATCATGAAGGGATATTCAATTTTGTCAGATGCTTTTTTGTATCTATTGAGATGATCCTGTAGTTTTTATCATTCCTTTTGTTAATGTGGTGTATCACCTTGATTTGCAGATGTTGGCTCCTCCTGGCATCCCTGGAATAAATCCCACTTGATTATGGTATATGATCTTTTAAATGTACTGTTGAATTCTGTTTGCTAATGTTCTGTTGGGGATTTTTGCATCTATGTTCGTCAGGGATGTGAAACTGTTTTCTTGTGGTGTCATTTTCTGGCTTTGGTATCAGGGCGATGCTGGCCTTTTAAAGGAGTTTGGTAGTGTTCTCTCCTAAGTTTTAGACTTGTTCTCTTTCAGCGCAGCTGCCATTGGGTGAATGATGCCTGTCTGAACTGTAATTTCACATGAGGCACTGCATTAAAGTTTTTGAGTGACTTCCTAATATTTGGATGGTAATTAGGACCCCAAGGCCCTGCAGTTTCCTCCAGCAGGAGAGTGACCAGGAGCACTGCCCACAAGTCAGGGACTGAGTACATCCATGAACGCCAACAGTTCCCTTTGCCTTTATTCTGATGGCAAAGACAGAGGCACAGGCTGACTACACTGTCTGCCTTGATGCCCTCACCTTTGCTTGGCCTCTTCAGGGTAGTAGGTAGGGCTGCACAATCTTGCTATCACCACCATTGCTCATTACACAACTATGAGGGCTCCCCACATCCATGCAGGCACTGCTTTCAGGCCCCACTATTTGCTTCTATGGCCATCTCTGGAAGAGGTTATTAGGTGACCTGTAGTCTCAAAAAGTAGATAATTCCTCTTTACTAGATACCCTGGAAGTGTTGCAATATTTTAACAATTGACATGATATGATGTATTGAATTATTCTTAGCCCTTCTCTCCCTCTCTCTACTGTGTGTCCTTGAGATACACAAGGAATGGGAGGAGTATATTTCCCCCTTCTACTGATGTTGGGCTTGGCCATCTGACTTGTTTTGGCCAGAGGAGCATAGGCAGAATTAAAGTTTGCCACCAGGCCTTTGAGGAGTGCATGCTCCAGATTGCCACTGCCACTTGGGGCTGAGTCCAGAAACTGGAAACTGATCTGAAGCTGGAGACAAATGTAGCTGTCCTAACACCTGAAACAACATGTGATGCTATGAACAAGAAGATAAATGCTATGACAAGCTGAGTTTTGGCATGTTTTGTTATGCAGAGGTATTGCAGCAATTCCTGTCTGACACTTGGGGCCAACTTGGTGCATACTGCTATCAGTTAGCACTGAGAGTAAATGATGAAAGATTTCTTGTTGTTCCAGTTGTTATGTTAACTGCTTGAGAAAGCATCGAGGAGGATGTAGAGAGGGAAGAGGAAAGGACAAAGGTTCAGGGGCAATGATGTTCAAAGGCTACAAAGGAACAATGAGGAGGACAGCTTTTTTGGAGAAAAAAACACACTAGCATCTACGGAGAGGTCTGCAGGCTTTTTGACAGGTACTTTCTCCTTTCTTTCCAACTCACAATCCCCTCTTATGAACATCTCTCTTCCCTGATGGGGTGTCTACTGGTCTAGTCTTGAGGAACAATTTGGCAAAATATATCATAGCATTAAATGTGCACATTGTTTTCCTTTGATTCAGCTACTCCTCTTTAGGAATGTATCCTAGGGGAATCATTGGACAAGTGTGAAAGATGGTACAAGAATGTGGTTTTCCTTATTTTATAACGTTGAGAAACTAGCTACTCAACAATACTGGATATTGGATAGCCTAGGTACCTAACAATAGAGAACTACTTAATACGTATATTCAATGAGCTACGGTGGAGCCTTGAAAATGAAACCATAAAAGAATATTTATTGACAAGTTGTGATGTTCGTGATAGAATGAATGAGGTTAAGGATCATATTAAATGTGAATATAGCTACGGTCTTCATTGTGCGTTTATGGATTTTTTTAAATTAATTATTTTTATCTTTGAATCATTAATCTACAATTACATGAGCAACATTATGTTTACTAGATTTCCCCTGTTATTAAGTCCCCACCACATACTCCATTACAGTTACTGACCATCAGCATAGTGAGATGCTATAGAATCACTACTTGTGTTCTCTGTGTTGTACAGCCCTCCCCGTGCCCCCCCTACATTATGTCTGCTAATTGTAATACCCCTCTTTTTCCACTTATCTCTCCCTTCCCACCCATCTTCCTCAGTCCCTTTCCCTTTGGTAACTGTTAGTCCATTCTTGGGTTCTGTGAGTCTGCTGCTGTTTTGTTCCTTCAGTTTTTTTCTTTGTTTTTATACTCCTTTTTTTTTTGTTTTTTTTTTTCACTTTTTTTTAAAGTTTATTTTGATATCATTAATCTACAATTAAATGAGTAATATTATGGTGATTACACTACCCCCTTCATCAGGTTTCCGCCCCCCAACCCCATTGCAGTCACTGTCCATCAGCGTAGTGAGGTGCCATAGAGTCACTACTTGTCCTCTGTGGGTTGTACAGCCCTCCCCGTGCCCCCCGAACATTACATCTGCTAATCGTAATGTCCCTTTTTCCCTCTTATCCCTCCCTTCCCACCCATTTTCCCCAGTCCCTTTCCCTTTGGTAACTATTAGTCCGTTCTTGGGTTCTGTGAGTCTGCTGCTATTTGTTCCTTCAGTATTTTTTCTTTGTTCTTATACTCCACATATGAGTGAAATCATTTGATACTTGTCTTTTCCGGCTTGGCTTATTTCGCTGAGCATAATACCCTCTAGCTCCATCCATGTTGTTGCAAATGGTAGGATTTGTTTTCTTCTTATGGCTGAATAATATTCCATTGTGTATATGTACCACTTCTTCTTTATCCATTCATCTACTGATGGACACTTAGGTTGCTTCCATTTCTTGGCTATTGTAAATAGTGCTGCGATAAACATAGGGGTGCATCTGTCCTTTTCAAACTGGGCTGCTGCATTCTTAGGGTAAATTCCTAGGAGTGGAATTCCTGGGTCAAATGGTATTTCTATTTTGAGTTTTTTGAGGAACCTCCATACTGCTTTCCACAATGGTTGAACTAGTTTATATTCCCACCAGCAGTGTAGGAGGGTTCGCCTTTCTCCACATCCTTGCCAACATTTGTTGTTGTTTGTGTTTTGGATGCTGGCCATCCTAATTGGTGGGAGGTGATATCTCATTGTGGTTTTAATTTACATTTCTCTGATGATTAGCGATGTGAAGCATCTTTTCATGTGTCTGTTGGCCATCTGAATTTCTACTTTGGAGAAGTGTCTGTTCAGATCTTCTGCCCATTTTTTCACTGGATTATTTGATTTTTGTTTGTTGAGGTGTGTGCGCTCTTTATATATTTTGGATGTCAACCCTTTATTGGATATGTCATTTATGAATATATTCTCCCATACTGTAGAATGCCTTTTTGTTCTATTGATGGTGTCCTTTGCTGTACAGAACCTTTTCAGCTTGAAATAATCCCACTTGCTCATTTTTGCTTTTGTTTCCCTTGCCCAGGGAGATATGTTCATGAAGAAGTTGCTCATGTTTATGTCCAAGAGATTTTTCCTATGTTTTTTTCTAAGAGTTTTATGGTTTCATGACTTACATTCAGGTCTTTGATCCATTTCGAGTTTACTTTTGTGTATGGGGTTAGACAATGATCCAGTTTCATTCTCTTACATGTAGCTGCCCAGTTTTGCCAACACCAGCTGTTGAAGCGGCTATCATTTCCCCATTGTATATCCATGGCTTCTTTATTGTATATTAATTGACCACATATATTTGGGTAAATATCTGGACTTTCTATTCTGTTCCACTGGTCTGTGGGTCTGTTCCTGTGCCATTACCAAATTGTCTTGATTACTGTGGCTTTGTAGTAGGGCCTGAAGTTGGGAAGCAAGATTCCCCCCTGCTTTATTCTTCTTTCTCAGGATTGCTTTGGCTATTTGGGATCTTTTGTGGTTCCATATGAATTTAGAATTATTTGTTCCAGTTCGTTGAAGAGTGCTGTTGGTATTTTGATAGGGATTGCTTTGAATCTGTAGATTGCTTTAGGCGGTATGGCCATTTTGACAATATTAATTCTTCCTAGCCAAGAGCTTGGGATGAGTTTCCATTTGTTAGTGTCCTCTTTAATTTCTCTTAAGAGTGTCTTGTAGTTCTCAGGGTGTAGGTCTTTCACTTCCTTGGTTAGGTTTATTCCTAGTTATTTTATTCTTTTTGATGCAATTGTGAATGGAATTGTTTTCCTAATTTCTCTTTCTGTTAGCTCATTGTTAGTGTATAGGAAAGCAACAGATTTCTGTGTGTTAATTTTGTATCCTGCAACTTTGCTGAAATCAGATATTAGTTCTAGTAGTTTTGGAATGGAGTCTTAAGGGTTTTTTTTATGTACAATATCATGTCATCTGCAAACAGTGACAGTTTGACTTCTTCTTTACCAATCTGGATGCCCTGTATTTCTTTCTTTTGTCTGATTGGTGTGGCTAGGACCTCCAGTACTATGTTGAATAACAGTGGAGAGAGTGGGCATCCCTGTCTTGTTCTGATCTTAGGTGAAAAGCTTTCAGCTTCTTGCTGTTAAGTATGATGTTGGCTGTGGGTTTGTCATATGGCCTTTATTATGTTGAGGTGCTTGTCATCTATACCGATTTTGCTGAGTATTTTTATCATGAATGGATGTTGAATTTTGTCAAATGCTTTTTCAGCATCTATGGAGATGATCATGTGGTCTCTGTCCTTCTTTTTGTTGATGTGGTGGATGATGTTGATGGATTGTCGAATGTTGTACCATCCTTGTATCCCTGGAATAAATCCTACTTGATCATGATGGATGATCCTTTTGATGTGTTTTTGAATTTGGGTTGCTAATATTTTGTTGAGTATTTTTTCATCTATGTTCACCAGGGATATTGGTCTGTAATTTTCTTCTTTTGTGGGATCTTTGCCTGGTTTTAGTATTAGAGTGATGCTGGTTTCATAGAATGAGTTTGGAAGTATTCCCTCCTCTTCTATTTTTTGGAAAACTTTAAGGAGAATGGGTATTATGTCTTCTCTAAAAATTCAGCAGTGAATCCATCTGGCCTGGGGGTTTTGTTCTTGGGTAGTTTTTTGATTACCGATTCAATTTCGTTGCTGGTAATTGGTCTGTTTAGATTTTCTGTTTCTTCCTTGGTCAGTCTTGGAAGGTTGTATTTTTCTAGGAAGTTGTCCATTCTTCTAGGTTATCCAGTTTTTTAGCATGTAGATTTTCATAGTATTCTCTAATAATTCTTTGTATTCCTGTGGTATCTGTAGTGATTTTTCCTTTATCATTTCTGATTCTGTTTACATGTGTAGATTCTCTTTTTCTCTTAATAAGTCTGGCTAGGGCTTTATCTATTTTGTTTATTTTCTCAAAGAACCAGCTCTTGGTTTCATTGATTTTTTTCTGTTGTTTTATTCTTCTCAATTTTATTTATTTCTTCTCTGATATTTATTATGTCCCTCCTTCTGCTGACTTTGGGCCTCATTTGTTATTCTTTCTCCAGTTTCAATAAGTGTGACTTTAGACTATTCATTTGGGATTGTTCTTCTTTCTTTAAGTAGGCCTGGATTGCTATATACTTTCCTCTTAGAACTGCCTTCTCTGTGTCCCACAGAAGTTGGGGCTATGTGCTGTTGTTGTCATTTGTCTCCATATATTGCTTGATCTCTGTTTTAACTTGGTCATTGATCCATTGATTATTTAGGAGCATGTTGTTAAGCCTCCATGTGTTTGTGATCCTTTTTGTTTTCTTTGTACAATTTAATCCTAGTTTTAGACCTTTGTGATCTGAGAAGTTGTTTGGTAGAATTTCAGTCTTTTTGAATTTACTGAGGCTCTTTTTGTGGCCTAGTATGTGGTCTATTCTGGAAAATATTCCATGTGCACTTGAGAAGAATGTGTATTCTGCTGCTTTTGGGTGTAGAGTTCTGTAGATGTCTGTTAGGGCCTTCTGTTCTAGTGTGTTGTTCATTGCCTCTGTGTCCTTACTTATTTTCTGTCTGGTTGATCTGTCCTTTGGAGTGAGTGGTGTGTTGAAGTCTCCTAGAATGAATGCATTGCTGTCTATTTCCTCCTTTAATTTTGTTAGTATTTGTTTCACATATATAGGTGCTCCTGTGTTGGGTGCATAGATATTTATAATGGTTATATCCTCTTGTTGGACTGCCCCCTTTATCATTATGTAATGTCCTTCTTTATCTCTTGTTACTGTTTTTGTTTTGAAGTGTATTTTGTCTGATACAAGTACTGCAACACCTGCTTTTTTCTCCCTATTGTTTGCATGAAATATCTTTTTCCATCCCTTCACTTTTAGTCTGTGTATGTCTTTTGGTTTGAGGTGAGTCTCTTTTAAGCAGCATATAGATGGGTCTTGCTTTTTTATCCATTCTGTTACTCTGTGTCTTTTGATTGGTGCATTCAGTCCATTTATATTTAGGGTGATTATTGAAAGATATGTACTTATTGCCATTGCAGGCTTTGGATTCATGGTTACCAAAGGTTCAGGGGTAGCTTCTTTACTATCTAACCGTCGAACTTAACTGTCTTATTAAGCTATTATGAACACAGTCTGATGATTCTTTATTTATCTCCCTTTCTATTCTTCCTCCTCCATTCTTTATATGTTAAGTGTTTTATTCCGTACTTTTTTGTGTTTCCTTTGACTGCTTTTGTGGATAGTTGATTTTATTTTTTGCCTTTAGTTAGTATTTGGTTGGTCTTCTTTCTTTGCTGTGATTTTATTTTCTCTGGTGACATCTATTTAGCCTTAGGAGTGCTTCCATATAGAGTGGTCCCTTTAAAATATCCTGTACAGGTGGTTTGTGGGAGGCAAATTCCCTCAACTTTTGCTTGCCTGGGAATTGTTTAATCCCGCCTTCAAATTTAAATGATAATCGTGCTGGATACAGTATTCTTGGTTCAAGGCCCTTCTGTTTCATTGCATTAAATATATCATGCCATTTTCTTCTCGCCTGTAAGGTTTCTGTTGAGAAGTCTGATGGTAGTCTGATGGGTTTTCCTTTGTAGGTGATATTTTTTTCTCTCTCTGGCTGCCTTTAATACTCTGTCCTTGTCTTTGATCTTTGCCATTTTAATTATTATATGTCTTGGTGTTGTCCTCCTTGGGTCCCTTGTGTTGGGAGATCTGTGGGTTTCCATGTTCTGAGAGACTATTTCCTTCCCCAGCTTGAGGAAGTTTTCAGCAATTATTTCTTCAAAGACACTTTCTATCCCTTTTTCTCTCTCTTCTTCTTCTGGTACCCCTATAATGCAAATATTGTTCTGTTTGGATTCGTCACACAATTCTCTTAATATTCTTTCATTCCTAGAGATCCTTTTATTTCTCTCTGCCTCAGCTTCTCTGTATTCTGTTCTCTGATTTCGATTCCATTAACAGTCTCTTGCACCTCGTCCACTCTGCTCTTAAGACCTTCTATCAATTGTTTCATTTCTGTTATCTCTCTCCGGACTTCATCCCTTAGCTCTTGTATGTTTCTCTGCAGGTCCATCAGCATAGTTATGACTTTTATTTTGAATTATTTTTCAGGAATATTGGTTATATCTATCCCACCAGGCCCTCTCTCTGGAGTTGTCTGAGAAATTTTTTACTGGACCAGATTTTTCTGCCTCTTCATGGCGACAGAAGTGGTCACAGGCAGGTGGTGCATCTGTCAGCTGGGAGAACAACATCCCTTCCTGCTTGCTGGTCACTAGCCCTTCTCCATTCCCAGTGCCATTTACCCGCACACCTGAGAGCAGTCTCTGGGATAATCCCCTGAGCTGCCATGGGCCGGGTAGCCCTCAGGATAGCCTGGAGCCCTGCAGGGGTGGCAGCTGTGCCAGGTGTGTTCTCCTGTGAAAGCGGTGCCCCTTCATGCCTTCCAGACCTTGCTCCAGGTTCCTCTGTCTGTACCGGGCAGTTGCATGCCAGTGGCAGCCTCTGGGTCTGTCCCGGTAAATTGCATGCTGGGAGACGACTCTGTGTGGTTGTTGTGGGTGGGGCTGTTCCCCGGCTGCTCCGCAGCTGTGGTGGGTCAGCTGGTTTGCTTGCAGCGCCCGCCAGGGGGAATGAATGGCAGGCTCCTTATCGCCATGAGGTGCTTTGGGGCCAGGATGATTTTGTCCAGCTGATAAACCCTTGTCCATTTAAGACTTAAAAAGCACCTGCTTTTCTTTTGTCCCAGGGGAGCTGGTTGTGGGGACCTGCTTGCAGTCTCTGTCTCAGATTTTACTTTTCCATTTCTTTATATCCAGTACGCCATGCAATGTGGATCTGTGCTCCCAGTGCAGGTTACTAGGGCTGGTTATTTTAGCAGTCTTGTGCTTCCACTGCCTCTGCATTCTGATCCTTTTCCTCCTGCTGGTGAGCCGGGGTGGGGGGAGTGCTCTGGTCCTGCCAGGTCATGGCTTTGTATCTTACCCTTTTCATGAGATGCTGAGTTCTTGCAGATGTAGATGTAGCCTGGCTGTTGTACTGTATCTTCTGGTCTCTCTTTTAGGAGTAGTTGTATTTGCTGTACTTTCAAAAATATATATGGTTTTGTGAGGAGGTTTCTGCTGCCCTACTCACGCTGCCATCTTGAGCTCCTCTCCCGCGTTTATGGGATTTTGATTATAAAATACTGTCACACACTGGTCATTGGAGATAATTCCATCATTAGGGTTTCTCCTGGGGAGTGTGTTTTATGTCTTTAAAATAAATATTTTGGTTGGAGATGGGATACAAATACTGGAAAAAAAAATCTGGAGTAATAAAAAACTGGTTGCTAACTTTCTCCAAATAGTAAAGGAGTGTTTTGGAGGATGCAGGATCCAACAAGGCTGGGCATTGTTTGGGAAGGGCAGAGAAACTCTTCTTCCTTGGCTTCTTTCTTATACTCCTCCCCCCTGACTTTCCCCCTCTCCTGCCCCAGACACAGCCAGGAGGGACATTTGAGAGAAAAGAGAGATCTAATGAGGGGAATTAGGAGGGGCTTCTGTGGACTGTGTGATGTAAACGCCTTCCTCTCTCTTTCCTCTGAGATCTTTAGTCTCACCTTGTTCCTGGCTTGTTTGTACCAGGGCTTCTTTGGGAGAGTTTATGTTATATTTTATTAACAACAACCCTCTTGATGTTGCTTGGGTAAACTCAGAAAAATCGTTCAGCTTCTTTCAGGTCTTCCCTTGAGACAGAAATTCCCCAGGGCATTCTCTCCCTACAGGGCAGGGGCACATGGTTGGCTTCAGCATTGGGCCTTCACATCAGTTGGCATAGGAATGGGTGCCTTTTAGCTGTCGTTTGCTAGAGTCTGTGATGCTCTGATAAAAGTCTGGAATCTGGGGATTTGGATACTGCCAGATTCACAGTTTTTCATTTTTTATTCTATTGTAGAGAGAAGACTTGGAGAGGAGAAAGCCAAGGCCTTAACACATACTAAGTTCTTACAAACTTTGTTTTATTTATTTCTCATAACAGACCTTTTATAACAGTTGAAAAACTTGAGGTTCAGAGAGATTAAGGACTTACAGAAAATCATACAGTAGATCTTGGTTATCCCCAATCAATCTGATTTTTTTTGCTTTTTCTTTTTAATTCCAAGGGGCTAAAGATGAAAATTAAAAAATCTGACTGGGGCTATTTGATTTAGGGGGTAAAACATGTTTCACTTACGGAAAACATCTACCAGCCACAATTTTTTCCTTCTGAGCAAGAAATAAAAGGAGAGCGACAACTGCAGCTTGAGGGAATGAAGCTAGCAATTATGGATAAAAGAATACTTGACAGTGTTGTGATGTTCCTTGGACACTGGAATTGGTTACCAAGTATTTAATTATACTGAGTTTTTACCTAAAGGTGATCTTATTTATAAACTGCTTGAGAGGTGAGCGTGTAGACAAAATGATCTCTGTAGCCCCTTGGAAAGCTGTGTTTGGTACAGAACGTTCTGAGGCCAATGTATCGAAATTGCCTGGGGTGCTTCTATCGGGGATTTGCATTTTTAAACATTTCCTTTATCAATCATGGTCCAGTCAGAGAAAAGCAACCAAAGGGAGATATAATGCAAAGACTCAATTATTGTTTCCATTACCTGTTGTGGGGTAAAACAACCTAGAATTAGTAGCTTAAAGGAACTATTGTCTATTATTGCTCACCAGTCAACTAGTCAGCTGGACTGTTCTGCTCTTGACTGGGCTCCCTCATCTGTCTGGTGGACGTCAGCTCCTTGATAGGTGGCTCTGGCTCTGGGGTCTGGGGCTCTCTTCTATGACATCTCTCACCCTCCAGAGGGTTGGTTCAGTCTCCTTCCCATGGCAGCAGAGCAGGATTGCAAAAGGAAGCACGCAAGGTTTTCAGGTCTAGAATTAGAACTGGTACGATACTGCTTTTGCTGCAGTTTGTTGGGCAAAGCAAGTCATAAGGCCAGCGCAGACTGAAGAGGGGAAATCAGACTCCAGTTTTTGATGGGAGGAAGTTTATAATCACCTTGCAAAGGGGAAAGATAGTCAGGAGGGATTAATTGGGACCATTTTGCCGACAGCCTGTCACAGTTACAATGATTTTAGGAGGCTGGAGAAATAAAAGGACGATGGGATGTGCTAAGGATTAAAAAGGAGCAAGGGAGGTCGCTTGATGAGGAAGGTGCTGGTCTGAAGCCTGCATAGGCAGTGCTGGGACCTTGGAGGGAGGGGTGCCATGCTGCTGGAGTTGAAAAAGGGACACCAACTTCATGCTTGGACCCGGGTGGTGTCTCCTTTCTCTCTGTCAGTGATTCACACTGGCTAAACCTAACCAAAAGCTCCTGGCAAAGGAATCTGGGAAATTCAGCATGCAGGCATCTTAGCCTGGCAGTACAGAGTAGTGGATGGAATGGAGAGTGTGGGCTGTGAGCAGACAGGACAACAACTGTCCCACCCCGGTGGAATTCTTATCACATCGAAGTTTCAAGACCTACTGCTCTAATAAGCTGTGATTGTTGGATAGTAATAAAATATAAGCACTGTTTCAAAGATGAATACTGGCTGAGTCAACTGTGAATTGGTGAAGAATTTGCAGGGAAATTACTTTTGTGATTTTTGACCTGTAACTTGGTTGGAGGTAGGGGTGTGGACAAACAAGTTGAAAGGGGCAAGAAAGTCAGATTTCAGTGCTTTCATCATTATGTCAAAGGAGATTATCTGTATGGAGAAACATTAGATATAAAAATCTTGATGTTTGCCTTGATGTTGCTCTGTTTGGCTGCTTGGCCTGTGGTCTTAGCCATAAGCACAGAGGTTATTAGCACGCACTGTACATGAGTGATGTGTAAAGAGGTGGGCAGTCAGAATGAAAAAGTGCAATACAGCAATCAAATGGAGATGATCAGGCAAAAAGTCTGTTAAAGTTCAATAGAAAGATGCAACTCCGGATTATTTAATGAGAAGGGATTTGCAGACATATTGTTAGAGATATTCAGTAGCTTCATATTCAGAGTCAGATAATGACTAGCTACTGTACCTATGGAACACCCAAAGGATGGGACAAGGGACAGGAAGGCAGAAGGCAGGATGATAAACAGTACAAAGATGACTCTGCTGCTGGGAAGTTTATAAAAATTTGCACTGACCACCTAAGATGCCTAATTATGGATCATAAGACATTTAAATACGTAATGGGCAGATCCAGCCCAAATGTGTTTTAAATATGTATCCCTTTCCTTTAAGAACTGTTTAACAGTGATTATTTATACCAGTGCTTAATCAATTGGTCTTTGAAATTGGTCTGCAAAATTTCAAAATGTGAAAAAACATAACTATATAACTTTAGTTCTTTTAGACACTCCAGAAATATCTACTCCTTTCCCCCTCCTTGTGTATATAATGAAACTGGGGTCTGGAAAGCTGAAGTGGCTGGACTGAAATCACACAGCTGATTAAAGACAGAATCAGAACTGGAACGGGCTGTGTGATGCCTAGTCAAGAGTGTTTCTATTACCTTCACCATAATTTGTACCTTGTATTTTCACAGTGGTCAGGCCTGTATCTAAATGAAACTTGAGATTGTAGTTTCTAGATTCACCCGTGGGTACTTGACCAACACAGATCTGCCTGGAGCACGGCTCAGAACTTCAGAGGCAGAATTCTGGGCTGGGAGAACAGAGCCTTAGGGGTGTGAATTAAAAAGAATTTTTTTATTAAGGTATTATTGATATACACTCTTATGAAGGTTTGACATGAAAAAACAAGGTGGTTACTACATTTACCCATATTATCAAGTCCCCACCCATACCCCAATGCAGTCACTGTCCAACAGTGTAGTAAGATGCCATAGATTCACTGTTTGCCTTCTCTGTGCTACATTGTTTTCCCCGTGATCCCCCAAACCAAGTGTACTAAACATAATACCCCCCAATCCCCTTCTCTCACCTTCTCCACCCACCCTCCCACACCCCTCCCTTTTGGTAACCACTAGTTCCTTCTTGGAGTCTCTGAGTCTGCTGCTATTTTGTTCCTTCAGTTTTGCTTTGTTGTTATACTCCACAAATGAGGGAAATCATTTGGCATTTGTCTTTCTCCACTGGGCTTATTTCACTGAGCATAATATCCTCCAGCTCCATCCACGTTGTTGCAAATGGTAGCATTTGTTTCTTTCTTAAGGCTGAATAGTATTCCCTTGTGAATATGTACCACCTCTTCTTTATCCATTCAACTACTGATGGACACTTAGGTTGCTTCCATATCTTGGCTATTGTAAAAAGTGCTGTGATAAACATAGGGGTGCATATGTCTTTTTGAATCTGAGAAGTTGTATTCTTTGGGTAAATTCCAAGGAGTGGGATTCCAGGGTCAAAGGGTATTTCTATTTTTAGTTTTCTGAGGAACCTCCATATGGCTTTCCACAATGGTTGAACTAGCTTACATTCCCACCAGCAGTGTAGGAGGGTTCCCCTTTCTCCACATCCTTGCCAGCATTTGTTGTCCTTAGACTTTTGCATGCTGGCCATCCTTACTGATGGGAGGTGATATGTCATTGTGGTTTTAATTTGCATTTCCCTGATGATTAATGATGTGGAGCATCTTTTCATGTGTCTGTTGGCCATCTGAATTTCTTCTTTGGAGATCTGTCTCTTCATATCCTCTGCCCATTTTTTATTTGGGTTATTTGCTTTTTGGGCATTGAGGTGTGTAAATTGTTTATATATTTTGGATGTTAACCCCTTGTCGGATATGTCATTTACAAATATATTCTCCCATAATGTAGGATGCCTTCTTGTTCTGTTGTTGGTGTCGTATGCTATACAGAAACATTTTAGATTGATGTAGTGCCATGAGTTCATTTTTGCTTTTGTTTCCCTTGCTCGAGGAGATGCGTTCAGGAAGAAGTTGCTCATTCTTATATTCAGGAGATTTCTGCCTATGTTGTCTTCTAAGAGTTTTATGGTTTCATGACTGACATTCAGGTCTTTGATCCATTTCAAGTTTACTTTTTTGTATGGGTTTAAACAATAATCCAGTTTCATTTTCTTGTATGTAGCTGTCCAGTTTTGCCAACACCAGCTGTTGAAGAGGCTGTCATTTCCCCATTGTATGTCCATGGCTCCTTTATCATATATTAATTGACTATATATAGTTGGGTTTATATCAGGGCTCTCTAGTCTGTTCCATTGATCTATGGGTCTGTTCTTGTTCCAGTACCAAATTGTCTTGATTACTGTGGCTTTTTAGTAGAGCTTGAAGTTGGGGAGCATAATCCCCCAGCTTTATTCTTCCTTCTCAGGATTGCTTTGACTATTCAGAGTCTTTTGTGGTTACATATGAATTTTAGAATGATTTTCTCTAGTTCGTTGAAGAATACTGTTGGTATTTTGATAGGAATTGCATTGAATCTGTAGATTGCTTTAGGCAGGATGGCCATTTTGACAATATGAATTCTTCCTATCCATGAGCACGGGATGTGTTTTCATTCATTGGTATCTTCTTTAATTTCTCTCATGAGCGTCTTGTAGTTTTCAGAGTATAGGTCTTTCACTTCCTTGGTTAGGTTTGTTCCTAGGTATTTTATTCTTTTTGATGCAATTGTGAATGGAATTGTTTTCCTGATTTCTCACTCTGCTAGTTCATTGTTAGTGCATAGGAATGCCACAGATTTCTGTGTATTAATTTTGTATCCCGCAAGTTTGCTGAATTCAGATATTAGATCTAATAGTTTTGGAGTGTATTCTTTAGGGTTTCTTATGTATAATGTCATGTCATCTGCAAACAGGGACAGTTTAACTTCTGCCTTGCCAATCTGGATGCCTTTTATTTCTTTGTGTTGTCTGATTGCTTTGGCTAGAATCTCCAGTACTATGTTGAATAGAAGTGGGGAGAGTGGGCATCCTTGTCTTGTTCCCGATCTTAAAGGAAAAGCTCTCAGCTTCTTGCTGTTAAGTATAATGTTGGCTGTGGGTTTGTCATATATGGCCTTTATTATGTTGAGGTACTTGCCCTCTATACCCATTTTGTTGAGAGTTTTCATCATGAATGGATGTTGAATTTTGTCAAATGTTTTTTCAGCATCTATGGAGATAATCATGTAGTTTTTGTCCTTCTTTTTGTTGATGATGTTGATGGATTTTCGAATGTTGTACCATCCTTGCATTCCTGGAATAAATCCTACTTGATCAAGATGGATTATCTTTTTGATGTATTTTTGAATTCGGTTTGCTAATATTTTGTTGAGTATTTTTTCATCTATGTTCATCAGGGATATTGGTCTGTAATATTCTTTTTTTGTTGTGTCTTTGCCTGGTTTTGGTATTAGAGTGATACTGGCTTCATAGAATGAGTTTGGAAGTATTCCCTCTTCTTCTACTCTTTGGAAAAGTTTAAGGAGGATGGGTATTAGGTCTTCACTAAATGTTTGATAAAATTCAGTGGTAAAGCCATCTGGTCCAGGGGTTTTGTTCTTAGGTAGTTTTTTGTTTACCAATTCAATTTCATTGCTGGTAATTGATCTGTTCAGATTTTATGTTTCTTTTTGGATCAGCCTTGGAAGGTTGTATTTTTCTTGAAAGTTGTCCATTTCTTATAGGTTATCCAGTTTGTTAGCATATAATTTTTCATAGTATTCTCTAACAATTCTTTGCATTTCTGTGGTATCTGTAGTGATTTTTCTTTTTCATTTCTGATTCTGTTTATGTGAGTAGACTCTTTTTTTCTTGATAAGTCTGGCTAGAGGTTTATCTATTTTGTTTATTTTCTCAAAGAACCAGCTCTTGCTTTCATTGATTCCTTCTATTGTTTTATTCTTCTCAGTTTTATTTATTTCTGCTCTAATCTTTATTATGTTCCTCGTTCTACTGACTTTGGGCCTCATTTGTTCTTATTTTTGTAGTTTTGTTAATTGTGAGTTTAGACTGCTCATGTGGGATTGTTCTTTCCTGAGATAGGCCTGTATTGCAATATACTTTCCTCTTAGCATGGCCTTTGCTGCATCCCACAGATTTTGTGGTATTGAATTGTTGTTGTCATTTGTCTCCATGTATTGCTCAATCTCTGTTTTTATTTGATCATTTTCCATTGGTTATGTAGGAGCATGTTGTGAAGCCTCCATGTGTTTGTGGGATTTTTCACTTTCTTTCCGTAATTTATTTCTAGTTTCATACGTTTGTGGTCTGAGAGACTGGTTGGTACAATTTCAATCTTTTTGAATTTACTGAGGCTCTTTTTGTGGCCTAGGATATGATCTGTTCTTGAAAATATTCCATGTGCACTTGCGAAGAATGTGTATTCTGCTGCTTTGAGTATAGAGTTCTGTAGATGTCTGTTAGGTCCAACTGTTCTAACATGTTTTTCAGTGCTTCTGTCTCCTTACTTATTTTCTGTTTGGTTGATCTGTCCTTCAGAGTGAATGGAGTGTTGATGTCTCCTGGAATGAATGCACTGCATTCTATTTCCCCTTTTAATTCTGTTAGTATTTGTTTCACATATGTAGGTGCTCCTGTGTTGGGCCCAGAGATATTTATAATGGTTATATCTTCTTGTTGGATTGACCCTTTTATCATTATGTAATGTCCTTCTTTGTCTCTTGTGACTTTCTTTGTTTTGAAGTCTATTTTGGCTGATATAAGTGCTGCAACTTCTGAATTTTTCTCCCTATTAGTTGCATGAAATATCTTTTTCATCCCTTCACTTTTAGTCTGTGTATGTTTTTGGGTTTAAAGTGAGTCTCTTGTAGGCAGCATATAGATGGGCCTTGCTTTTTTATCCATTCAGTGACTCTATGTCTTTTGATTGGTGCATTCAGTCCATTTACATTTAGGGTGATTATTGATAAGTATGTACTTATTGGCATTGCAGGCTTTAGATTCGTGGTTACCAAAGGTTCAAGGTTAACTTCCTTACTGTCTAAGAGTCTAACTTAACTCACTTAATATGCTATTACAAACACAATCTAAAGGTTCTTTTTTTTTTCTCTTCCTCCTTTTTCATCCTCCTCCATTCTTTATATATTAGGTATCATATTCTGTACTCTGTCTATCCCTTGATTGACTTTGGGGATAGTTAATTTAATTTTTCATTTGGTTAGTAATTAACTTCTATTTTCTTTACTGTGGTTTTATTACATCTGGTGCCAGCTATTAAACCTTAGGAACACTTCCATCTATAGCAGTCCCTCCAAAATACACCATAGAGATGGTTTGTGGAAGGTAAATTCTCTCAGCTTTTGCTTAGCTGGAAATTGTTTAATCCCTCCTTCAAATTTAAATGATAATCTTTCTGGATAAAGTATTCTTGGTTCAAGGCCCTTCTGCTTCATTGCATTAAATGCATCATGCCACTCCCTTCTGGCCTGTAAAGTTTCTGCTAAGAAGTCTGATGATAGCCTGATGGGCTTTCCTTTATATGTGATCTTATTTCTCTCTCTGGCTGCTTTTAATAGTCTGTCCTTATCCTTGATCTTTGCCATTTTAATTACTATGTCTCGGTGTTGTCTTTCTTCGATCCCTTGTGTTGGGAGATCTGTGCATCTCCATGACCTGAGAGACTATCTCCTCTCCCAGACTGGGGAAATTTTCAGCAATTACCTCCTCAAAGACACTTTCTATCCCCTTTTCTTTGTCTTCTTCTTCTGGTACCTCTATAATGCGAATATTGTTACATTTGGATTGGTCACGCAGTTCTCTCAATATTCTTTCATTCTTAGAGATTCTTTTTTCTCTCTGTGCCTCAGCTTCTTTGTATTCCTCTTCTCTAGTTTCTATTCATTTACCTTCTCCTCCTCTGTATTTAATCTGCTTTTAACACCCTCCATTGTGCTCTTCAATGATTGGATCTCTGAACGGAATTCCTTCCTGAGTTGTTGAATATCTTTGTGTACCTCCATGAGCATGTTAATGCTTTTTATTTTGAACTCCCTTTCAGGAAGATTCATGAGGTCAATGTCATTTAAATCTTCCTCAGGAGTTGTATTAATAATTTTACTCTGAACCAGGTTCCTTTGGAGTTTCATATTTGTATATGGAGCCCTCTAGTGCCCAGAAGCTCTACTCCCTGGAGCTTCTCAGTCTCTGAAGCAATGTCGGGGGTTACACTGGAGTGGTTTTGGTGCCTGGGGGGAGGAAAGAGCTGTTTCCTGCTTCCCAGCTGCTGTGTCTGTCTTCACTGCCTGAAGCAGTGGGCCAAGCACACAGGTATAAGGCCCTATGTTTTGCATTTGTAGTTGCTGTAAACAGATCTTCCCTCTGGCTGTGCTAATGCCAGGGTAGGGTTTGCCAGATTGTGAGCCAGGTGGGGTTGGCCGGGAGAAAGATGCAGTAGGCTGCGTATCACGGATGGGGTCCTTGGAGCTGTGTAGCCAGCCAGGGAGCTGGAGCACCTGAAGATTGTCTAAGGAGGAAGATTTCATTTTCCTCCTTAAATGTGAGAGTCTATATGGCAAAGCTCCCAATCTGCTGGGCAGAGTGCACCTGGACAATTTTGTCTACCTGTCCTTTTTCCTGAGCTGTAAGCTCTGTGCAGTCCTTGCCCGTTTAGCAGCCCCCTAGCTAAGGGCTTCCTTGTTAGGAAGTCTCTCAGACTGCCCACCTTTCTTTTGTCCCAGAGCAGCTGGATATGGATCCCTGCTTTCCACAAGGGGCTGGAATCTCAGTCTCTTCAGGAATTCTGCCTTTCTTAGCTTTTCACCCTCGTAATTATGAGAGTATCATGCAATCACCATGAAATGTAGGTTTGTGCTACCAGATCATATCTGTGGAGTTAGGTATTCAGCAGTTCCGGGCCTCCAGTCCCTTCCTGCTCTGTTTCTCTTCCTCCGTCTGGTGAGCTGGGGTGGGGGCTGGGTCCTGCCGTGCCACAGCTTTGGTACGTTACCCTGTTCTGTGAGGTCTGCTCTTTTCTCCAGGTGTATGAAGTCTGGCGCAGTCCTCTTTCCTGTTGCTCTTTCAGGATTAGTTGTATTAAATATATTTTTGTATTATATGCGGTTTTAGGAGGAAGCCTGTGTCTCACCTCTCATGCTACCATCTTTAATCCTCTGGCCCTTGGGGGTGTGTATTTAAAATAAATTTCCTTACGCATTTCAGATGTCTTGGTTGGCCCCCTCCCCCACCCCACCACCATCCCACCCTACCATCCAACCACTTCCCCTGCCTTATCCTGTGTCAGGAAATGGTTGGCAGAAGAGAGAATTTTTTCCAGGTGTCTGCAGACTCCAGTTAGATAACAATTTTACCCAAAGCCCCTCTTGACTGTGGACTTCCTAAGGTGCTCACGTCCTGCACACCCTCATTAGAAATTTCTGTGGGCCCATCCTTTGTACTCATCATCAGGCTGGCTCTTCCAAGTATCTGCAGTCCAGAGAATTGTAGGGTGATGTCTAGTTCAGGCCACCTCAGGTACTGATCCCCAAGTATCATGCTGCTGGTGTTTACCCAGTGGTGAGTGTAGGTTATAACTGGGGAGGGGAGCCAGGTCTGGGAATAAATGAATGTCTCTTGTCCAGTGTGGTATCTCCAGCTTCTAAAACAGTACCTGGCATATGTTAGATGCTCAGAAAATACTCATTGACTGACTGAATGACAGGGAGCTCCTTCCTGGGGGCCAGCCATGAAATAGTTGTACCTAACATGCCTTGAGTCACTAAATGTCCTCTTCTCAGAAGTGTGGCTGGGTTCTGCTTGTAGCTGGGGTACATCCAGTAAAGTTCCACAGGCCTAATGTATGATGATAAATCATAACCCTCCTAGGTGTTCAGAATCAATTTCACACCTCATCTGTTATCATGAGCAGAATGTGTGAGAAAGTTCCCTCACTGGGGTAATATATCAGCTCACAGCAAAAAAGGAAGATCAGAAAAGGGAACACTGTTCTAGTCCATGGTGCTTAATCAGCTTCCCAGACATTGATAGATTTCAGGGGATATTTACATTTGAATCACAGCATCCAGAATGTCTCAAGCAGAACCCATAGTTTATGGGCAGCATGGAAGCAATTAAAAAAAATCGTGTCTCATTATCTGTAGTCAGAAACTAGGTCTTTCTTTGTAGAAATATTCTCTAAGTAGAACAATAAAAAACTGAGAATAAAGTATATCTAGAGTGATGACAGGCGATCTGCCAGAATCCTCACTGTGTCCATGACAGACGTCACTAATTGATCCCAGTCTATTTTCCTGTTGTGTCTGATATAGTCTCATTGTTTCTCAATCCAAGGCTTTAGGTAGCCACTGCAGATTGATCTGAGTTGGCATGTTGAGCTGAAACTCACTTACCATTGCTGATGTAGAGTTTATCTTTGACTATTATTATTTCTCTAGGCAGCTAATATTAGTAGTTAGTAAGAGGATGAAGGGAAAAGCAAATGAAACCATAGGTTTGGGAGGCATCTTGAATCAGCTAGCTGGCCCACTTCCTTGCTTCTGGGCAGGGTAGTATTCAGAGCCACGGGCTGAAGATGATTTCAATTTCAGTGTTTTACCAGGGGAGGTTTTGGGGCCGTATGTATTGGTCACCTTGCTGATGACGTAGGCGCTGGTGCCCTACTCAGGACTTACTGGATCAGAACCTCGGGTTGCGAAGCCATGGATGCTGCAGTGGGACAGGTCTCCTGGTGTGTCTTTATTACTCCAATATTGGAGAACCATTGCTTCACGGACACCTGGGTTCTAGGCTCAGTCTGCCTTTCACCTGCTGTGTGAACTTGGGCACATCACTTATTTGAGCCTCAGTTTCCATATCTTATGAAGGAGGAATAACATCTGTGCCATCTACCTCACAAAGCAGCCTGCGAGGCTTATAAGAGATAGACACTGAAGAATGCTTTGAAAAAAAATGCTATAAACGTGGAATATTTTGTTGCCCACCTGTTAAACTTGGTGAGGAGCTGGGGAATTGGAGTGTATTTTTGAAAGTTTATTCCAACTTTATGAGGAGTCATTGATCTACTGAAATTCAGAATGACATAGGAGAAGAACAAAACAGCTCTGCTGGAGAGACCAGAGCAGTAGATCTCAACCACGGGTACAAATTAGAATCATCTGGGGAAATTTTAAAACTAAGCCAGGGCCACATCCGAAAGAGAGTTAAAGAGAATCCAGGAGTTGGGCTTGGGCCTTAGTGGCTCTCGTGGGAGCTATTCTGATTTCTAGCCTTCCTGAAGAATGGCCGACCTGTGGGTCTCTCAGGTCTATCGGCATTCTAGTATTCTCAGAAGATACTGCATTTACTTAAGTTACTCTGGCTCACATTTGTTGCTTGGCAAGTAAACTAGAAAACCGTAACTGACATCTCATTAGCCACTTAAGCCCCAACATGAGGGACTGGGCATGTCTTGTTTCCATCTGGATCATGAGTGGCTAGCGCAATTCCTGTTGCACATTAGAGATTAAAAATTGGCTTAAATAAATTGAGGCTTCCACAAGTGCTGATTCTGAGACAGGTTAAATCTAGGTTTCCTTGAAGCAAAGGGATGGTGCATGTAAAATTCCTGGCATTTATATATGGACACTCAGTGAATGTACCAGTTGTTTTTGAACACTGTGGAGAAACAAAGGTGGTAAGACTTCGATGAGTTCATGGTAAATAATATTTTATACGTAATGAATGAAAGAAAAAATTTTCATTGGAACATAAGTTCATTCATTATGTGCTGTTCCTGACAACTTTTGTGTTATGATGGAAGGGTTGAGTAGTAGTAGCAAGAGAGACTGTATGGCCTGCAAGGCTGAAATATTTACTCTCTGGCCCTTCACAGAAATGCTTGCTGACCCCTGATCTAACAGTAGATTTGATATATGCATGTACACTGGCGGCCCTTCTCCTGCCCCTCCAGATCAGCTTGCCACCCCTGCCATTCTCCTCTGTACCCCGGGAGGCTGGCCTGTGTGGCGGAGTCTAGGGCAGCTGGTCTCAGTGTGTGCTCCTGGGATCACAGCGGTACTGCTGATCTTGTGGCAAATTCTTCTTTTTTTTAAAGCAGGGCGGGGCCATGACACAGAAGGGCTTGACCAGGAGCTGTACTTTATTTTTTATTTTTTAAAAGAAGTGCTATGTGGCAAATTCTCGAACTCCCATCACAGACCAGTTGAATCAGAAAATCTGGGAGGGATGGGGGACGGCGGGCCCAGGAATCCTTGAAAGCTCCCAGGTGATCCGGACATAAAAGTTTGGGTACCGCTAG
Organism: Smutsia gigantea; assembly: GCA_032199065.1. Classification (NCBI taxonomy): domain Eukaryota; kingdom Metazoa; phylum Chordata; class Mammalia; order Pholidota; family Manidae; genus Smutsia; species Smutsia gigantea. Next base: position 58,121 of record JAVSCE010013739.1, on the reverse strand, counting down.
TCAATGGCAATGAGTTCCCTTGCCCTGCAGCTTCTGGCTGATTTCTGGCAGGGCAGAGCATCAGCAAGAGATGGGGAGGGAGGAAGGAAAGAGAGCAGGGTACTTATTTGCTCTCTCCCACTCTGTGGGGTTAATTTCTCAACTGAAACATCTCAGTTCCTGTAAGGTGGCCCTCTCTAGGCAGCCTTGTCTGTTTTGGGTTCCATTAAGTACAAGGGTTCCTCTCATTGCTTTTAGGCCTAGAAGTGGGTACGGGAGCCTTTTTGCCAGCCTTGGGGTTCACACTAGTTCCCTTACAGAACTTCCCATGCCTTTGTAAATAGTCGCTTTATTACCACTCCTCAAATTATTCAAATGTGAGTGTGCTTTTTGCTGGGACCTTGACCAGTGCAGCATATAAAACGGTAACTTGAAGGTATCATATTTTAAAGACAGAATGAATGATATTCGATAAGGGTTCTGGGTGTCCGGAGGACAGAAAATCTGTAAAGAAAATTTTAGGGGCTGAAATGCTCATAGAAGCCTTCAGAGGAGGTGCAGCCCTGGCTGGTCTCCTTAAGTTGGGCAATACACACCTAATAGCAGGCAGCCTTCTAATCTAGGAGAATGTAAATCACAGAAGTAGGGAGTATATATGACTTTTGAGCCACAGTCAGTCACTGAATTGAGCTGAAGTAAAAAGCTGGGTTTGAGAGTCACTGTTGCAGGCAATGGGGTGGGTGCTCCTGAAACTCGACGCAGGTAAGTGCTGTAGCGATCGCTAATGAAAGAGCCTGAGCCACCCCAAAATTTGGTGGCTAGGAAGACAGACTGGGATTGGGAGGACTGCAGTTAAATCCAGCTCTGCCTTATACTAGTTGTTGGTCTGTCAGTAAATAATTTAATACCTGAACCTTCGTTTCCTCCATAGAAAAAAAATGTGCTGCCTCCTACAGACATCATAGATTAAGTGAAGCGTTTATGTAGAGCGTCAGCACAGTGCCTAGTTTATCATGTGCGTGTTGAAGACATGAAAGGATTACTGTGGTCACTCTTATTCTCCTTTTCAACCCCAACAACTTTCGGAGTGCTGGATAGTCGTGAATGTTAGAAAGGGATGCAACTCAGGCGGGCCTGGGCTTTGACAGCCCGCAGATGCATCGTTGTGGCTTGATGTCGTCTTCCCATGTGCCTCTCCCTTGGAGGCTTCCCGGGGAAGCTGCTGTGCTCACTGTAATCAAGCGTCTTTCCCTACAGCCATCTCTGTGGGGCACAGGGTCCCAAGGGTCCTCATTTAGGGTGTCAGTACAGAACCACTTGCACGTTCTTCATTTAAATTGCAAGGGAGAGGATAGAATTTTATCCTCAGAGAATGCCACAGAGCATAGATACACGTTGTGTGTAAAGATGTTGGCATTTCCTTGGCGCTTATTGGCAGGTGGTTTCATTTGTGGGTGGGGTCTTGGCTCTTTTAAAAGTGAGCTCTTCTCAGTCCTGACGAACTGGTAGGATGCAGACAGATAACTGGGTAATCTGGATGTGGTAGCCTCTGTTCTCTCCGAATACCCCTTTGAAACAGGACCTGGCAGTTTGATCCGTCTTGCAGGTGGATACAGCTCCAAGGAGGGTCCATGAGTAGTGACATTAACTGAAGTTTGTGCATGGCAGTTAGAAGACGATTCTACCTTACATGCTCTAGGGCAAAACCTCACATGAATTCCCTTTATACATCTGATCCTTTTCTCTAGTATTCCTTGCAAGCTACCTTTTGCATTCCTTTTTGCTTTCATCACAAATCTCCAGTATTAAAAAAAAAAGTCTCTTCTCTCTCTCTCTGAGCCATTTGCCCCCTGTCTGGGCTTACATACCTCCACTCAGCAAACCCCACCACAATGAGGTAATGTTACTGATTCCAACTCCCTGCCCCTACACCCCCAATGAATTAGGATAGATGCAATTAAAGTCTTTATTCAATTAAATACTTTATTCTAAAGTCTTCCAGTGGGAGTGAGAAGGGTGGGGCTCAGCTAATGATGATTGGTGGGGGATTCCAAATATAAGGGTGCTGGGCTGTGACTTTCTAGGGGTGGGGTCTTGAACATAGTGGGCTTTCCAAATGATGGTCTGCCTGCCCTCTTTTGATGATAGTACTTGAAAATCTTTCCTTGTGGTCTGGTCAGCTTTCCAAAGAAGAATTCTCCCATCTCCTGCTTAGGAGGGGCCTTGGAGGCTTTGGGGGTGCCAGCATTCTAGAAGCTGAGGGTCTAACCTTTTGTTCAGGGGGGCCTATGCGCTCAGCCTGGGCTCCGCTGGTGTTTCCTCTTGCAGAGCCTTTGTTACAGCCTCCCCAGAGGGGAAGCCTCCCACCTGGTCTGGGAGGCAGCAGTCATCCGCTTGCCCTGATTAGAGGTGGGGACCTGGCTCAGGCTTTCAAATGTCTAGCTTTTCCGCCCTGGAGTTACCTGGCACCTCTGATTCCTCAGGCTTTTGAGGTCTTTGGCAGACATTTCCTGGATTCACCTTCGTTTCTTACCCCGGTGGTCCTTTGCAGAGAGAAGAAAGCGAAAATCCAATCCAGTTACCACTCCTTCATTTTTTTTCCATTTTCCTCTTTTGGTTCTGTTTCTTTCCTTTTTCCTTTGTTCTTGAGGTTTTGTACCTTTCTACTCCCTTAACTCATATTCTAGTGGAATTTTAGGAGAGACTGGAGATAAATGTGTCTGTCAATCTACCATATTTAACTGGAAGTTGAGCTGATTTTTTTTTTTTTTATGTTTCAAAAGTTGGTCTTCCATGGTTGTTATTTGGGTTTGCCAGGCTCTCATTAACCAGAGTCATTTGGTTTCATCTCAGAAGACCCATGGACATTTTTTGTGTTTCAGAATTTGTCTTTAGAAGATTTCCATCCAAGAAGTTGATAACTTCACTATTTTCAAAGCGTGCATGGGTGGGCAGTGCATCCATTCAAGAGAGAAGGGGCAGAAAGCCTTACCAACCTGGGGCTATCAGCCTGTAACAGGGGCCTTCCATCTGCCCAGGAAATCTACCATAGAATATTGATGAGCTATATCAATTATTAAAGAAAGCATATGCCCTTCTACCCTCAAAGTCAGTTTTCAGGTCCCCTGTGTCCTGTGTTTACATATATACTATTATTAGTGTCATCTCTGGGTGTTTTTCCTGCTTTGCTGGGATCCCATGTTAACATACTTTCTGTCTCCTTGTGTCTCTTTGGCTACTCAAAATATACTCAAAGAGCTGCTTCCTGGGCTAGCATGGTGGGTTCCTTACACCATTTCGATTCTTACTACTTCATAGATTCTAGAGCTTTGATGGATTTTAGAGATCATTTAGTGGCTTCAAACTTGTATTCTACAGATTAAAAAAAATTTTTAAGCCAAATCTTGGGGAAAGCTTGATATGTGAAGCAAGTACGATGAGATTGCTCTGGGTAACGTGGGGAATGGAACTTGACAGTCTCCACCCTGTTTACATCTCAGGGAGATGGTTTTAAACACCACGGATCTCTTCTAACTCTCATTTTGAACACGAAGGGCTGAGTCCCAGAGAGGGAAAGTAATTTGCATAAGGTCATGCAGGAGATTAGTCCAGGATTTGAATCAAGGCCTCCTTACACTTTACCACTTCCTTTAGCTTCACAAATGCTGATGCGTGAGTAATTGTGGAGATTATAAAGCAAGTGATCAGACAGTGGCTGCCTGCAGTTAGTCTGATGGGCCTTTTCTGTTAGAGCCTCGCAAGCTTCCATTCCGTCCACAGTCTTGTATGAAAAATCATAAATCACAATTCTCCCCAAAATGGACTCCAATCTGCCCCAGTATTTATTTTATGCCCTGCTGGCGTGCTAATTTTCGTTTGGGAGTCAGACCTAGTGACAACCTCTGTCATGCAGGGCTCCTCTGTTGTTCAGTAAATGCTAATGAACCATGATCTGCAGTCTTAATAGTCACTGCCGCCTGAACCAGAATGCAAGGGCAGAGATTGCTTTGGACTGAGATGGATTTGAAAAGGCTGAGAGAACACGCTTTGCGTGTGCAGTGGGAATGCCAGGTGCATGTTAAGTATAGTGGCACTGCTGGCCTGTGAAGGTGCGGCAGTTCAGCAAGGAGAGCTGGCTAGGGGTGATCTCACATGCAGAGGAGGGGCTTCTGCTTGGAGCTGCCGAGAGTGTGGCTGCAAACAGAGTCCGGGGAGCCTCCGATGGTTTTCTGCAGTTCTCCTGGTGTTCAGAGAGGTCTTTCTGGTCTTCTGATTTGTTCTTTTATTTACTTTTCACAATCACTAGGATGACTAGGCTAGAAGCTATCTTAAGGGCAGGTTTTAATTAGTGGCTTGGGGATTCAGAGAGTTGCAGGGAGGCCGGCAGGGGTTTTGTAACCTCTTTGCCCCACTGAAAATTTCCTATATTCTAGGAATGGAATGCTCATGTCTACAGTGATCCAGACATATAATTACAACTAGTCTCTACCCAGTAGGCGTCTGCACGCAAACACACAGAGCATTAATAGCATGGGCCTGGGATGGGGCAGGGACAGAGGATTGGCTAAGCCATAGGCAACAGATCATTTCCATGTATCTCAACCCCTGGCAAACTTTTAAATTATACACACTAAATAATTCCCTACAGCTCTAACTGCCTGATAGATTGTGTGACAAATTGTTTCTTTCCACTTAAAATGGAGCCTCCTGGTAGGCTGTGTGTTTTGGTGCAATTATGTCGGCCTGGACTAGGGCCACCTGAGGAGTGTGCTAATTGTCCTGAAGTACACTGCCTGGTGTGGGCCTCATTGCTGTAGTGGTTTTAATGGAACTCCTAATTAAAAACAAGAAGAGAGGCAGGGCTGGGTGCATTCCTCCCACATCAGGCCTTCATCCAGGGCCCCTCTGAGCCCCACAATGTGAGCATGCCTTGGGTGGGAGCCAGCTGGGGCAGCAGTTACTATGCTTCGGGTATGGTTAATGTGCTACTAGATATGGTGCAGGCTGCTGGAATTGTAATTAGAGCTGGACCAGTGTCAACATGTCTTCCAGGGTGCCAGACCTTCTCCCAGGCTCTGGGGAGGGTGTGCCTGTCGGGAGGTGGGGAGGCTTGAGTATCTGGAGGTACAGCCTGAGACCCTGAGGGAGTTTGTGACACAGGACTGTTCTGGAAAACCACACGTTCTGCTTTCTGAACACCAGGCACCTTGGTTGTTGATTACAACCAAGTGGGCTGGTAATCTGACCTGGGTTTGGATTTCTGGTTCTGCCTCTGAACAGTGCCTCTTTGGTGTAAGTACTTAACCTTTTGAGCCTTGGTTTGCTTACCTGTAAAATGGGGATAAAAATATCATTTGAAATTGTAATAATGGTATTTTGGTGGCATCACGGACACAGAGCTCAGGAATGTCTGCATCCCACACGGACAATCACCTCTCCCCTTTACGGGTCTCCACTTCCCCATTCTTCTACTCCCTTCTCAGGCTAGTACCATAGGAACATTTGCAGAATGGGACCAAAAGTAATTATAATTGAGCCCAATGGCTCAAAGTAGATGAGAGAAAACGGAGCAGAAGAGAGGCTGAGCTTCTACCTGAGGCTAGTCTCAGCTTAGTTGTGCTGGATGACCTCCTGGAAGGAAGAAATGCAAGACAGAGACAGAAAGCCCAGAATATGTCTGGGGCCCTTTTAAGACATAGGCCTTCAAGAACCACTGATTTTCATCAGACTTTGTGCATGGATCATCTTCAGGTCTTTGTGGGGAAGAGTGGAAGTGGAGGCCAAGACAGAGACCTGGTTTGGGGAGAGGCAGAGGAAATGTTTCTCCCTGCATCTGCCACCTGGATTTGTGGTCAGGACTGGATGAGAGAACATAATTATGAGCCAGTTCAGTATTATCCTTGGGCCAAGGCCTGGGTTCTAGCCCTGGGATGACCTAAAGTTGAATCATTCATAACCTGTTACTTCAGGCTTTGAAATTCTAGCAAGAATGATAAAAAATTAAAAAAAAAAGGGTAACTGTAAGTAAGTAGAAATTAGTTGGTATTGACTTCCATATGTGGTGTACAAAGAACTTTGGGCGTTCAGTGACTAGGGATAGCTTTATGGAAGAAGTAGTCTATTTAGAGATCTGAACTTGAGACTTGGGCTTTAAACAGGCATTCTAGGTAGAGGAGATAGCCTGAACAAAGGCCCAGGTATTGGAAAGTGTAAAATGTATTCAGAATGGCAAGCAGTTAGGTTTCCTTGAGCGTAGGCTGGTTAGGTAATAGGGGTCTAGTGTACACCCAGTTCAAGAGTTGGTGCATAATCAGAGCACATGGCTCTTGCTTATTTCCATTAGAAGTTATCTCAATATCCTTTAGATTCTTTCCCTACCACATGCTCACTTTTCCTGCCCCTCATCCCCAAATTATATTTGTGATTTGCTAATGCTTAGCCAGTCAGCAGGTTTTCAGTTGACTTCCAGTGGTTTTAATTATCCTTTTCAAGAACTGATCAGTCTGGTTTCTAACATACCTACCTGGAAAAAAGATTTCTTGTTGATAGGTTGAGTGAAAGCTTCAAGGGCATTTAGCAATAAGCTGAGTTATGTGCTCTCGCAGATGAGAATCTGGGATTCAGGAAAATTTGGAGGCCTTAGAAGCCTCTAGGCCAGTCTGCTCATTTTACAGATGGAGAAGAAGAAGAGAAGGAAAGTCTCACAGTAAGAAATCTGCAGATTTGGGAGCCCACATCTCCCAACTCTAAATTGTCAGGGCTCTTTTCACCATGCTGTGGAAGAAGTGTAGCCTGGGGCTAATATTTTGGGCCCTGAATTTGGGTGGCTGGGGGTTAAATCTTGGCTCTCAGCCACATACTTGCTTGTTGACTTTGGGAAAGGTGTCAAACTCCAGTTTGCTCATCTCTAATATGGGACAAGGAAACCAAATGGAAAAACACATTAGCATTTGTGGGGAACAAAATCAATGTATATTCCTTGTTTGTCCTATTGTAGCAAGGGCTGCCTGATCTGTAGACCATCACTTCTGAGGGGTGAGGCAAGGGTCTGCTAAAGAAAGGGCATTTGGGCTAAACGTGTTTCTGTCCCCCTTCTGGCCTGCCACCCTGCTCGAACTCCCAAGCCTGCTACTGTTTTGGCTAAAGTACCCCAAACTGAATGTTGACATAGATGAGCTGCCAAGGTGAGGTCTCATGTTAAGCTGTGATGTTCATTGAGATTGTGACCTGAAAGATGTCCTCTGATTATCCTGAGCCAATACCATATTGTATCAGGTCCTAATTGGAGGTATGAGGTCCTGCTTGAGAAGGGAACAAGGGCCCATTGGGTAAAAGCACGTACCCCAGAAGTTCCATTTTCAACATGAAACAGACCTTTTAAATCAATCTCCAGCCACTGGGGGCAGGCTCATGGGGCAATGGATGAGCAGAGGTGACTCGCAGCCTCTGGTGAATTCACATCACCTCTCTGGTTCCTTGCTCTTGACAAAGAGGAGAGCTTGCCTGGGAGCGTAGCAAACGTTAAGCTGCCCAGGGTTCTCACACTCCCTTCTTGAAAGAGAATTCTCACTGTCCAACATACCAGTCTGCTGTAAATGGAAAACCAAATGTATGCCCTTTTAAATATTTGTTTCTGTAAAAATGACAGATGCTTATAAACTTTTTTTTTTGTATAAAAAGGTTGTTTAAAAGGCAGGATTGGAGGTTCAGAAGCAGCAGTTGGTGGGCTTCAGAACTCGTTCCCACCTCTGTGGATGAGAGAACATGCTGGAAGTGGTTTCTTGCTGATACGACCCCATCCTTCACCCCTAGGCTGCCCTTTAGCAAACAGGGTGATTTGAGGAGTTCTGGAAAGATTCTAGAGTCACACATATCTACCTTGACTCACCTGCCACGCGGCCTGATGCTTTTTTATTTTACCCTTTTGGGTTAATATTCTCATTTTGGAATGTCCAAGCAGCCCTGGAAAGGATTACCCGTTCATCTCTGGCTGATGAGATGGTTGAAGAGCCTTCACTGAGTGGTGTCAGAAGACCCCAATTCCAGTTTCAGCTCTAATTCGAAATTACTCGGTGACCTTGGGATAGTCCGCTTATGTCTTACCCGAATTTTGTCACCTGCATCTGCAGGAAGAGCTTTCACCTCAGCTTGTGGGAGCATAGGTGAGCTGGGCTGGGGTAGGGAGGACTCATGACCCTGAAGAAACACATTTTCCTCCAGGTTCCGTCAAGTGCCTGGCCAGCCAAGCCTCCCTTTGCTGAGCTGGGCCTGGGGCAGGTTCGGAGGGCACCACCACCTCCCGACGACTCTTGGATCTTGAGGCGCCAGGGCTCGCCTTTCCCCAGGCCGGACCTGTGCAGGGCTGGCCCCTCTTCCAGACTGGGAGTCAGGAGAGGGCTGGCTGCGGTTGGAGTATCAGCAGAGGAGGGACGTAGGGGCAGGGATGCATAGGAAGGGGCATTGGAACTGACTTGGTGTTGTGTTTACCTAGTAAGCAGCTGTGGTTATTGAAGGGGGCGGAGGTGTTGATGGAGATTATAGGAGGATAAATCTCCTCTTCCTTTGCTCCTTAGCACACCTCCGCACTGGAGTGAGTCTATGCCTGGGTCAGGGAAGAGGGCGGCCTTGCTATAGCTTCCTTCGTGACAGCTGGAAATGCTGGCGGCTGCACCCCTCCTAGTTCTTTGCAGCTCCCTTCTATCTCCTGATCTGAAAAAGGCAACTGGGGGCCGCAGAAAGGCTTAGGAGGTCCATTGTCTTCCCAAATAGCGATGCTGCCCTCCTGCCTGCTACACTTCCCCTGAGACCTGTCCCTTCCACGATTTTCTTCAACAGCAAGAACCACAGCATTATTGAGCACTGTCATGTGCCGTGCCCTGGGCACCCAGCAGGGATCAGCTCCCTCCCTCAGGGGACTTTGTGTGTGTGTGAATGGCAGAGAGAGAGTGTATGTGATAGAGATTCAAACAACTGCACAGTCAATTGAAAGGGCTGGAGTGCACCAGGGCATGGTACACCGTCACCTCCCCCAAATACCTTTTGGAATCACAGAATGTTAGAGCCAGTTTAGGTCCCACCACAAACGTTTGGGGAAACTGAGTGAGCGTCAGTTTGAGGTTGAAACCAGGTGAAGGGATTTGTCCAGAGTCACAGTGGGAATGGCTGGCAGAGCAGGACTTGAAATCCGGCCCTCCCTAGGGCTCGGCTCCCCCTCCATCCTGCTTTCCCTGCTCTGGCGGCAGGAAGAGCCCTCAGGAGGCAGCCCTCCCCCGATGCTAGGGGCACCAGAACACCTCTGAACAGAGAGGCTGCAGGGCTCAGCTCCTGTCTGAAAACACCCGAATCCTCCTGGGGGCACCCTGAGGTCTGGGCTGGGTGGCACTCCTCTGTGGCGCTCTCCAGAGACTACCTGTGGGGACATTGCCCCAGCTCATCCACCCCACTTTCTTCAGAGGCCGAATCTTGCCTGGGGCCCAGACCCTCTTGGAGGTCAGTTCTCTGGTTACGTGGGAGATTTAGCTCCTGTGTGATCGATTTCCCATGGGGTGTCTGGGCAGAATGGAAAGTTCTGGTGGCCAGTTCAGGGGGAGATGTTTTAGGCAGCACTGCATGAGTTCTGGTCCGCCTAGGTGCTGGTGTCTTCCTTATGTCAGGTTTTGTCTGGGTGAGCAACCTGGCCTGATGCGGCAGTGGTCTTCCCCGGGCCCCGTTGCCAGTCTGTGACGCAGCTGGGGTGGGCTCTGGCTCACTAAGCATGGTGCCACCTTGCCTGTCAGGAGGATGTCAAGACCTGTCTCTTCTGGTCCCGACCTGCCCCTCCAGCACATAGCACAGTTGTGTGTCTCTGTGGCCAAGAGTAGAGGGCCTGGTTTCTGACTTGGGATCAGAACAGTTTTCTCATTTGTTAACTGTGTGTCTCTCTGCTGTGTTTATGTAACTGCTCTCCACCTCACTTTCTCCCTTTGTAAACAGAATGCGGTAGAGTGCAGATAGCCTCAAGTCTCTTTGTAGCTCCTTCTATTAAATGTGGAGTATATTTTCTCATCCCCTTGAAACTGGGCTGGCCTTCTGACTCGCTTCTGCAGAACGTGGGTGCACTGATGATGTGTGAGTTCTGAGCCTAGGTCTCAAGACGCTTTGCACATTGTTTTCAGTCCCAGAGCATTGCTGCCATGTGACAAGGTGGCTGCCATCCTCGAGGTGAGAGACCATATGGAGAGACCAGCCATCCCGGCCCCAGCTGCACACCCTGAACACGGTGAGCACACACATAATTGTTGTGTTAATCCACTACATTTTGGTGGCAGTTTGTTATGTCGCAGAAGCTCACTGAAATAGAGGAGTACCTACCTTGCAGGGTTGCTGAGGTTTAGGTGACGATGGGCACTCAGGCTGGGGCTGAGCGCACTGAGCTAGGACGGTTGTAATACTAACACGATCATGGCGCACTTCCTCTTGCTTATTGGGTTTTGGTCACATGGACCTCCTTTCTTTCTTTCCTTTCTCTTCTCTCCCCCAGGGGTTCATACTTCACTCTCTGCATCTGGAATGGCCCTTCCCTGTGGCTTGTCATGGTTAAGGTCTCAGCTGAAACCTCTCTTCCATGGGGAGGCCCTCTCTGATCAACCTGGGAACCACACCCTCCCCTCCTCCTCACTCTTCTTTCCTCATAGTGTATAATGATTGTAAGTATGGACTTGCTTGAGTATTGTCTGTTTCTCCCTCTAGATTGAAAATCCCCTGAGGGCAGAGCTGGGCCTGTTTTTGTTCCCCATTTTGTCCTTGCTGGGTAGGCAAGGATTGTTTCCTGGATTGTTTGGAGTCAGTGATGGAAAAGAAGCACCTGAAAGAAGAAACCCAGAAGAGGAGAGTGGCTGGGTTAGGGTTTCAGAGACGGGGCTGTATGTACTTCTAATTCTCATAGCTATTTTAGTTTGTGTCACACTGTTACACTGAATCCAGTATGTTTCTAATACTCTGTGTCTGACAAGGCTATGACCCTCTTCAAGACAGGGGTTGAGTTCATCATTGTCCTTTGCACATCGCCAGGCATCTAGTTGGGCCCTCACAGAAGTTTACTGGATAAATGGATGCATAAATGATGATAACAGTACTCAGACTGCAGGTGACTATGGAAAATATTGTTTATTTTTTTCCTAATAAAGGATAATGCATTTCCTGTTAATCAGTAAAATATCATAAAAATATAAAACTGTATTGAGTAAATAGTTGTTAAAATCTTTTTCCCTAAGATGCTGTGTTGGATGGTCACAGTTGATCTGGTTTACAAAGAATGGCAAGAATAGGTGACCAGTTGTTTCCGTTGGCTCAGTACTGAGGCGTTTCCCAGGATGTGGGACTTTCAGTGCTAAAACTGGGAAAATCCCAAGCAAGCTGGGATGGTCGGTCATGCAAGATGAGAGCAGTACAGTGCTGGGTCTGGTCTGGCATTTAGGTACAGGGGTCAGATGTTATCTCGACTTCCCCCCACCTTGTTTCCTATTGGCTCTGAAATAAAAATCCCTATGTTATTAAGGGTGTTACAGCTTTCAAAGGGTTTTCCCATCCCCCATGTAAGCTTGACTTGACTCAATCCTTACACCATGCCTGGGAGGGAGGGTACTTCTTGCCTAATTTGCAGGTGTGACACCTGCTTCAGGCCCCAGGCTGCTAGAGCACAGAGGCAGACACACCCTCAGACCCAGATCTCCTGAGGCCAGTGTCCTTTCCATTACTCTGTGTTTCCCTGAACCATTCTACGTGTCTCACCTGGCTTTCGGGAGTGGACAGGACCTTACAGGGACAGAGAGGACCCTGAGATCCAAGTTTGGGCTCAATCCCCTCATTCAGGACAGTTCATTACTGCTTTGCCTGGTATGTTTACCCGGTCCTCCTTTACAGACCTCAAGTAGGATTCCTGTGAATACCCACCAGCTGGCCAGTGCTGGCATCATTATGTGGCCGAGTCAGTGGGACCCTCAGCATGTCGGCTGTAGGATGACACCCCGAATCACCTCTTGGGTTCTGGTTTGGTAGCAGGTCGGTCAGAGGACGAGTTTGGTCTGCCACTTGTCATCTTAATGGTTGAGGTCTTTTGGGCATCTTTGCTGAGAAGGTGCTCAAGTGATAAGTCAACTCATGGGTGTCTGTGACTCTTGGGCTCAAAGACTTGTCGCTTGGGCATCCATCCCTAATATATAGGGATTTTGCCTAATGTATAGGCACCACCTTCAGGAGGGTGGGTGTTCCATAGCCCACCCTGACTTACTTTAAAAGACTAGGAATAGGCTATCCTTGCCCATGGTGGACGTAACTTCTGGATAGCTTGTTAGAATTCTATTACCCATGCTCTTTTTTCAACACTGTTTGCCGTTCTTTCACATTTTTGGCAATCATGACCTCCAGGATAAGTTTATGTAATCTGCTTCTTTGTGACGTGAGACTTCCTCTCACTCTCCCTAATTGTACTGAAGCAGGTCCCAGTGCCTTCCAGAGGGAGATTTTCTGGGATCAGCTTAATGAAGAGGGTTTAACATTGACTGTACCCCTTTAGATACCGTTGTTTGGGCTCCGAGTTGCTCTATCTTATGGGTCTATTCTGGGTGCATGTGTACTAAGATCTACTGATCTTAGAGTTCTCCTGTTCTGAGAGCTGAATGAGGATGGGTCCTTTTATTTAAAAGTGAATAAATAGCTTAAAAAAAGGAGTGCTGCCCATGTCCTCTTGTAGAGTCCCCAGACTGTGGGATATATAGTCCCTCAGTTAAAGCAGGGGTTTTCTGGAGCACCAGTTCCCTTTAGCATGCTTGTGTTCTTTCTGCCTCTTACACTAGCTGTGACCCTACAACCCTCAGAAGTGTGTGTGGCTCTGGGTTCCAATCTAGCTTTAATCTTTAGATTTGGTTTTTCTTTGGCTTAGAGACGGAGAGTGACCCAGTTCTCTGTGAATGGGAGGGTTGTTAACCACGACATGGCCATTGCTGCAGTCCACTTGACATGAAACACCTTTGTGTTTGGCTCCCTTCTGATACTTTAACTCCTGGCACTGAGAGGTGAGGTGATGATTGACAAGCCCAGAGACACTTGTATCCTGAGAGATTGCCTGCATTCATACACTCGGAATCTTGGGCATTTATGGCCCACTTGTGTTGGGCTGCAGGCTGTACTTATCTAGAGGGTCTGAAGAGTGTCTCTGGACTAAAAAATTTGAGGACTCAAGGCAGTAGAAACATAGCCTCCTTGCAAAAGTTATGTTTTCAAGAAGTGCTGCCTGGCAGCAGAAGAAAACTAGAGGTTGACTGGTTTCCAGTCCTTTTATGTCAAACCCCTTGGGGCCAGCACCTGTTCTGAGGAAGTCAAGCCTGGTGGGGAAAAGAGAACGACTGGCATATATTCTTTCCTCCATGACGAAGAAGAGTCATGGGTTAATTAGGCCAGTGATTGGGCGGCCTTCTCTGAATTCGTATAGATTTCTGCAGTTGCCTCATATGGTCAGTGAGCTCTGGGATCGGCGATGCCTGCCGCTGCTCGAGGGCCAGTGTGCATCAGTCTGTCCACTTGAGTAGGCTCCAGAAGCTGTGGTCCTACTGGGCCCCAGAAGGTGCGCCCCGGATGAGAGTTTAGCTGAGGGGTCCCCTGGGTGCGGCTCACCCCTCACATGGTCTCTGCTGCATCTCTCTCCACGCAGCGCCCAGCCCTTGTGCTCCCGTTCGGGAGGGCTCGAGCTCCCTGGAGTGCTGGCTCCGAAGTCCTGTTCTGGGGCAGGTGTTACAGGGCGGTGTAAGGGCTGAGCCCCTCCAGGCACAGGGGCAGGCCTCTGTCTGCTTTTCCAACTCTGGATTTCTAGGTCTCTTTTGTCCATGGGGAGTTTGTCGATTTTCTGGGCTTTGGAGATCAGAGACTTCCCATAAGTCCCTTGTAGTGACAAGAAAAAGTACCTGGTTGGAAACAACAGAATAAAGGTATCTCATTTTTATTGACTTCTTGAATTTTGGCATTACAAGGGGCCTTTGACTCCAACTCCCCACCCAGGGCAAGATCCTCCCTGCTGCATTCCTGACTGCTGGCTGAGCACCGCCAGTATTGGGGGTGTAATAACAAACGATGATAGCTAACATTTATTATGTACCAGGACTACCCTAAGCATTTTACACATTATTAACTCATCTTATGCTCCCATCTGGTTGGTACTTTGGTTTCCCCCTATGTACAGATGAGGAAACAGAGACACAGAGATTTAGGGTTATGTGCAGAGACACCCAGTGGCTGAGCTGTGTTCAGAACCAAGTGCTCTGGAGTCTGAGGCTTTTCTCTTAGTTCTGGGCTGTTCTAATTTAGGCAAAGTTACTTGCTTTCTAATGCCAACTGTTTGTGGAACTGAAGTGGTTTCTAAAAATATATTTTTTCTTGAATCTATGGGCTGATGTCATAGCAGGCCTGTGTCATTGCTATTTTCCAGATGAAGAAACTGAGGCCCCAGGTGCTGAGATGGGTTTTCCAAGATCTCCCGATAAGTTACTTGATCTCTGTGATGGTTAAGTCAGGGTTCCTTTCTCGCTACCAAACTGCATGTAGCCTGTACCTGACCTGGAAATTGGGACCCTCTATCTGTGTCTAGAATCTTTTCCCTGTTGCAAGTGTTGGAAGGGAATGAGAAGGTGAGTGAAACTGTGGTGTATGGAGAAAGCATACAGCACCTTGTGATACTGGGCAACTCATGTCCCCTCTCTGGGTGTCAGTTTCTTTATACTAAAAAGTATCCAATTGGTCCAAAGGACATTTAAACTCTTTTCCAAAAATAATCTTAAATTTTTTTTTCTCTAATGCATTATAGTGGAAGGATGGGAGACTCTGCTTATATCTAAAAGCTTCAGGGTGACCTCATAGTGGACAAGGGGTTTCTGAAGACTACAGGAGGCCCCATGGAATCAGATTCTTTCTCATCTCACCCCAGGTGGGGGGTGGGTAGTACAGGTGGCCATGTATGTGTTTCAGGAAAGATTCAACTTCTTTCCTGGAAACTGGAATTTTCTCAGTTTAAACCTTTCTCGCAAGCTACTGCTTTCCTTCTCTGTCCATTTATTCAACGAATACTTGTCAAGTCCCTACAGTGGGCCAGGCCCCAAGGAGTAAGATGTGGAAATGTTAGAAACAGTTCCTGGGCATGAATGATTTATTTGGCTAATACATGTGTGTGTGTGTGTTTTGAGTAATATTAAAAAATTGGCTATTTCATGCAAAATTTGAATTTCTGGGAAAAATCGGAAGCTCTGGAATGCTAGACTTGATCTTTCCTGATGGCGATGAGAGGGTGGGGCTGAGAAGGTCTTTCTCCCTCTGTCTCTGTTCTGCCTGCTTTCCTGCAGTTGCTCTCCTGTCCTTGTAGGCATTTGAGCATGAGACTCATGGGCTAATAATAAGTAAAGGACTATAGAGCTTTTCAAAATGATCCCTTACACAAAACAAAGTTTGTAAGGCCACAGAGGGTAGGAATTATCACTCCCATTTTTGACAGATGGAACAATTTAGGCCATGCCAGATTTGGTGGCTTGTTACTCTGGCTGACCTGGGACTAGGGTCCATTTATTTACCTCCTAGCTTATTGCCGTTTCTGTCCTAGCACTCTGTCTTTGAAATGGTAGTCTCAGGGATCCCAGGAGGAGTCAAACTCCTGACTCCTGGGTGATGAAGATGGCTTAGTAAGGGGAAATGGAGAGTTCCAGGAAGAAAACAGACCCCATGCTCAAACCTTGGGAGAAGAGCCACAACCGGTGTGAGGAAGCAGATGAGGTAGAAAGTGGGGTCAGAGAGCTGGCCTTCCATCACCCAGTAGGGGTTGGCGGGGCTGTTGCAGGTGACACAGGTGGCATTGTACACGAGGGACACCATGAAGTACATCAGGAAGCTGCCTGCGAGAACAAGCCCGTGGATAACGGTCTGTGGAAAGAAAGTGGCAAACACTGTTGAAGGTGTAGCTTAGATTAGGAGGACAGTGCAGTCACGCTACTTGGCTAACTTTGTTTTAAACTTTTCTTTGGAAATGCAAGACACAGATAATAAATTCAGAAAAGGATGCAGTTTAATGAGTCACTATAAAGCAAACACCCATGTTGCTGCGCCCAGAACACATACCCCAAGAACCCCTAAATCTCCTGTCTCACCCTTGATTTTGGCAATAAATTCCAAGCTATCCTTTGTAGCTTTATTACTTATCTGTGCTTCCCTGTGTAGCCTGTTTTTTAAATGTTAGATCAATAGAATGTTTTATGTGATTGTCTTTTTTCCCTCAATATTACCTGTGTGATGAATCCATTTTTTTCCACATGTGGCTGTTTATTCATTTTGAGAGCAGTGCAGTGTGCTGTCATCTTATCTTATTTTGTCCTGTTTTGTGCTTCTTTCTTTTCCCATTCTTGTCCTCTTTTAAACTTATTGACTAATTGGTATAATTTTGTTTTCCCCCTTTACTACTTTAAAAGTGATACACTCTATTTCTGTTCTTCCAGTGATTACTCGATAAACAATAAGCAATCTTAACAAAGTGTAAAGCTTATAACTACTTTTCCCTCTTGAATTACACAAGGGCTTTAGAGCACTTTAACTTTATCTCCTTCCTGATTTACATCTTACTGTGACTGTATATTTTAATTCTATTGTCTTTTTAAAGCACACAAGTCATTATTATATTTTTTCTTAAAAAAATTTTTTTATTAAGGTATTATTGATATACACTCTTATGAAGGTTTCACATGAAAAAACAAGGTGGTTACTACTTTTACCTATATTATCAAGTCCCCACCCATACCCCAATGCAGTCACTGTCCTTCAGTATAGTGAGATGCCATAGACTGACTATTTGCCTTCTCTGTATTACACTGATTTTCCCTTGATCCCCCACACCATGTGTACTAAACATAATACCCCCCAATCCCCTTCTCCCTTCCTCCCTCCCACACCCCTCCCCTTTAGAAACCACTAGTTCCTTCTTGGAGTCTCTGAGTCTGCTGCTATTTTGTTCCTTCAGTTTTGCTTTGTTGTTATACTCCACAAATGAGGGAAATCATTTGGCACTTGTCTTTCTCCACCTGGCTTATTTCACTGAGCATAATATCCTCCAGCTCCATCCATGTTGTTGCAAATGGTAGGATTTGTTTCTTTCTTATGGCTGAATAGTATTCCATTGTGTATATGTACCACCTCTTCCTTATCCATTCATCTACTGATGGACACTTAAGTTGCTTCTATATCTTGGCTATTGTAAAAAGTGCTGCAATAAACATAGGGGTGCATATGTCTTTTTGAATCTGAAAAGTTGTATTCTTTGGGTAAATTCCAAGGAGTGGGATTCCAGGGTCAAAGGGTATTTCTATTTTTAGTTTTTTGAGGAACCTCCATATTGCCTTCCACAATGGTTGAACTAGCTTACATTCCCACCAGCAGTGTAGGAGGGTTCCCCTTTCTCAGCATCCTTGCAAGCATTTGTTGTTCTTAGTCTTTTGGATGCTGGCCATCCTTACTGGTGTGAGGTGATATCTCATTGTGGTTTTAATTTGCATTTCCCTGATGATTAGTGATGTCACATCTTTTCATGTGTCTGTTGGCCATCTGAATTTCTTCTTTGGAGAACTGTCTCTTCATATCCTCTGCCTCTTTTTTAATTGGGTTATTAGTTTGATGTAGTGCCATGAGTTCATTTTTGCTTTTGTTTCCCTTGCTCAAGGACATGTGTTCAGGAAGAAGTTGCTCATGCTTATATTCAGGAGATTTCTGCCTATGTTGTCTTCTAGGAGATTTATGGTTTCATGACTTACATTCAGGTCTTTGATCCATTTCAAGTTTACTTTTTTGTATGGGTTTAAACAATAATCCAGTTTCATTCTCTTGCATGTAGCTGTCCAGTTTGCCAACACCAGCTGTTGAAGAGGCTGTCATTTCCCCATTGTATGTCCATGGCTCCTTTATCATATATTAATTGACCATATATGCATGAATTTATATCTGGGCTCTCTACTCTGTTCCATTGGTCTATGGGTCTGTTCTTGTGCCAGTACCAAATTGTCTTGATTACTGTGGCTTTTAGTAGAGCTTGAAGTTGGGGAGCATAATCCCCCCAGCTTTATTCTTCCTTCTCAGGATTGCTTTGGATATTCGGGGTCTTTTGTGCTTCCGTATGAATTTTAGAACAATTTTCTCTAGTTCGTTGAAGAATGCTGTTGATATTTTGATAGGAATTGCATTGAATCTGTAGATTGCTTTAGGCAGGATGGTCATTTTGACAATATTAATTCTTCCTATCCATGAGCATGGGATGTGTTTCCACTTATTGGTATCTTCTTTAATTTCTCTCATGAGTGTCTTGTAGTTTTCAGAGTATAGGTCTTTCACTTCCTTGGTTAGGTTTATTCCTAGGTACAAGTCATTATTATAGTTTAATATGGTCAATATTCATTAAGGTTTTCTATGCTTTCATTCCTTCTTGCATCTTGGACTTCCCATATGAGATTTCTTTCCTTTTAAGTACAATCTTTAGAATTGTCTTTTGTGGGAGTCTTCTAGTGATCTGCATTCTGATGCTCAATTTCATTCTCTTTCTTGAAAGATATTTTTGTTGGATATAGAATTCTTGTTCAGGAGTTATTTTCTTTTAGTATATTGATGGTAGCATTCTACTGTCTTCTGCTTCTATTGTTGCTATTGAGGAGTTAGCAACTCTATTTGTTGTTCCTTACAAGGAAATCTTTCTCTTAAAATCTGGCTGCTTCTGTGATTTTTGTCTTTAGTGCTCTATAGTTTCCTTATGATGTAATATGTGTGGATTTCTTTTTATTTATCTTGCTTGGATTTTGCCAACCTCCTTTAGTCTGTGGATTGATTTTTCATCATTTCTGCAAAATTTTCGTCACTATCTTTTCAGATATTGCCTCTGTCTCATTTTCTCTTCCCTTTCCAAGATGCTAATCAATTGTATGTTAGACCTCTTCATAAACTACTCGACTGTCTATATTTTAACACCTCTTCCTTAATTTTCATTACTTTTCCACTATTTTATATTCTGAATAATCTCTTCATGTCAGTTCACCAATTTTCACCTTTGCTGTTAAGCCATCCACTGAAACTTAAATTACAGTTATATTTTTTTACTTCTAAATGTTTTATTGATCTCTTCAACTCTGCTGGGTTACTTTATATAGTTTACCAATCCCTGCAGACATTTTAAAGCTTATTTTTTACTTTCTAAATGTAGCTTTTCTATAATTTATATCTGATAATACCAACACTTGAAAAAAAATTAGATATTTTATCCTAATAGGTTTTTTTCCTTGAGTGCTTGGTGATTTTTGAATATGTGATGTTTATTGCCCTTGAAAAGTTAGTAGGGACTATTCAAGGCTTTGGATGAGATATCTTTCTTTAGAGAGGGTGTGTGTTCACTGTATATTTTACAATGTCCTTGTCACTGTCTTCAGTCACTTTAAAATGAATTCACAGCTCAAAATTTGGTTACCCACGTGATATTCAACCACAAATCTTACCACAAATCTGTATGAGGCCAGCCCATAGTCTGTTTCCCAGGACAGGTCCTTTATACTGATTTTGCAATTCTTTGTTCAGCATACAGGAACAATTCCTGCACTCCCTCCTGGGGAATATGTTTGGGCACGTGCGTTTCTGGGCATACCTCTTAACCTGAAGGTATAGCCTTTGGGAAGGTCCTAGTTTAATGTGGTCTCCTATTAGACTCTCACCTTGGGTGCCTGTGTTTTGATGCTGAGCTTTTTGCTCAGTTAAGTCTGCCAAAAACAAAGTTCATTTTGGGCAGGGCTGCAAACACCCTCAAGGAAGCCGGCTGTGGCTCAGCTTGCTTCTCTAGAACCCTCCTTACCCAGAGGTTGTTATCTTCACTATCCTGTCAGCTTTTTAATGCTTTTGAAGAGTTTTTTTTTTAGAAATATCGATTACTTTAGTTGTTTTCAGTGGGAAAGGTGATCTGAATAATCCAGCCCCTGTTCCCAAAGAAGAAATCAATTAGCTAACTTTCAGTTGCTTTGGTGGGGTCTGTGAAAACTGACATAAAATTCATGTTAGATTTCCACTCAGGAAAGGAATAGCCCTCCCCTTACTTCAAGCACTTGCAAAAGGAAACACAATTTTCATGATTCTAGTAGCTGACTCCTTTCCCAAGAGTACCAGAAATCACCAGTTATTATTGGGAGACCTGGTATAGAGATATTTTTGGGTGGATTAATAATGCTGAATGGTAAGTGAAAGGAACAGGTTCCCTCTTTCAAAGCAAATGGATGCAGTGCTTTGAGAAAGTGGGCTGGGCAACCTATCAGAGAGTATACAGAATCTTTAGTCTCATCACTGATTTAATACACAATCATGGCCTGGTTATGAAAAGTTAAAAACCTAATGTTAAGAGGGTCATAATGAGTTCCTCTTGGGAAGTATCTTGGGCTAATTTTTAAAAAATAAAATTATTGTGAAATATTTCAAACATGCAGATAATAAACCTCATATATCCAATATCTAACAATTTTAGACTTCTTTCATATTTGCCTGATTTTTATTAAAATATTATAGCACCCATATATTCGTTGCAAATATTCAGTG
The DNA here is from genome assembly GCA_032199065.1 of Smutsia gigantea. Classification (NCBI taxonomy): domain Eukaryota; kingdom Metazoa; phylum Chordata; class Mammalia; order Pholidota; family Manidae; genus Smutsia; species Smutsia gigantea. Next base: position 37,529 of record JAVSCE010013739.1, on the reverse strand, counting down.
TTCATTCTTATGCATATTGTATACATACATGTTTATGGATGCTTTTTTACTTTATCGTGTGTCCTGTAACTTTTTTTTAGACATTATGCTTTATCTATCAACACAGATAATTCATTTTAACTCTTCTATCATATGAATATACCACAATTCACTTAATTTCCTGTTGATGAACATTTAGGCCCTTTCCAGTTTTTTTCTTTTTGCTAGTAAGAAAAGTACAAACATTCTTGTATGTGCCTCCATACATACCCATGCAGGATATTGCCAGAGTGCATACCTAGATGTGGAATTATGTCATAGCATGAGTAGTTAAACAACTCAAGCTATTCTCATATTGCTCTCTAGAGTGGTCGTATTAGTTTATAGTCTACTACTAGGATATGAAAGTTCCTTAGTTGGGCCTTATTAACATACTGCTTGAGTTGGTTTGACAATAGAATTTTTATGTCTATGTTCATTTAGTGAGGTTGGTCTGTAATTTTCTTCCTTTGAACTGCCCATGCCCATTTGGTATCAGGATTATTGTAGTCTTGAAGAATGAATTGACTGTTTTTCTAATGAGAAAATTGGTCAAACTCACCTTTACAATCCTGTGGGCTTGGTGTCTTTGGGGAGAATATGACCAATTCAGTTTCTTTAATGGCAATTGGTTTATTCAGGTTTGTCAAATGATCTGGACTATGTTTTGGTAAAGAAATTATGACTTTTGTTTAAATTTTCAAGAAAATGTTTTAAAACATTGATTATATCTATCTATAATTACAGTCTTTTTCATTCCTAGTATCGTTTTTGTGGTCTTCTCTTTTTATGTCTTCTCCTGATCAATTTTGCTAGAGATTTGTTTTCATCAGGGTTTTGAGCAATTATGGTCTTATTGATGCTTTCTAGTGTTCTCTTGATTTTTCTCTCACCTTTTTAAAGTTCCTTGAATTGAATTCTTGTTTCTGATAATGTTTTAGCTGTATCCCACAAGTTTGTACATGTAGTAGTTTTATCATCATTCAGCAATAAGTATAATTTCCATCACAATTTACTCTTGACCTCATGAGTTATTTAGAAGTTCATTGTAAAATTTTCAGGCAGGTTTGTTTGGCTCTCTTTTAAACGCTCATTTTTAATTTAAATACATTGTTGTCAGAAAATATGGTCTTTATGATACTGATTCAAATTCCTTTGTGATTCAGAATTCAGTCTTTTAATTTTTGGTATATGGTCTATGTATATTTGAAAAGACGCATGTTTGCTATTTGTTTTGAGCAGGATTTTATATATTAATGATTAGATACAATGTGATAGCTAATTCAAACTTCTATATCCTTTCTCTTTGATCTATGTCTGTTTCTGGTAGAGTTCTTTAAAAATTTCACACAATTGTGAATTCCTTCTTTCTCCTTATACTTGTTGGATGAAAAAATCCCTCATTTTTGCTCTCAGTAGGTGAGTTAAATCCCTTTACATTTATTATGAGTACTGATATAGAGTATTTGGATTTATTTTGAACATCTTATTTTGTACATTTCCTTTTTTCTGATCTTTTCATCTTCCCTACATCATTGAACGTTTCCTGCGTTCCTCTTCTTTCTATTCCTTTATGCTTAACCTCAAGTACCTTAAGTTTTTTTGTGTGTGTTTTGTTTTGTTTTTTAATAGTTTATTTTGGTATCATTAATCTACAATTACATGTGCAATATTATGGTGATTAAACTATACCCTTCATCTGGTCCCCCCCACCAACCCCATTACAGTCACTGTCCTTCAGCGTAGTGAGATGCTATAGAGTCCCTACTTGTCTTCTCTGAGTTGTACAGCCCTCCCCGTGCCCCCCCCCAACATTACATCTGCTAATCCTAATGCCCCTTTTTCCCCCTTGTCCCTCCCTTCCCACCCATCCTCCCCAGTCCCTTTCCCTTTGGTAACTATTAGTCCGTTCTTGGGTTCTGTGAGTCTGCTGCTGTTTTGTTCCTTCAGTTTTTTTCTTTGTTCTTATACGCCACATACGAGTGAAATCATTTGGTACTTGTCCTTTTCGGCTTGGCTTATTTCACTGAGCATAATACTCTCTCGCTCCATCCATGTTGTTGCAAATGGTAGGATTTGCTTTCTTCTATGGTTGAATAGTATTCCATGGTGTATATGTACCACATCTTCTTTATTCATTCATCTAGTGATGGACACTTAGGTTGCTTCCATTTCTTGGCTATTGTAAATAGTGCTGTGATAAACATAGGGGTGCATATGTCTTTTTCAAACTGTGCTGCTGCATTCTTAGGGTAAATTCCTAGGAGTGGAATTCCTGGGTCAAATGGTATTTCTATTTTGAGTTTTTTGAGGGACCTCCATACTGCTTTCCACAATGGTTGAACTAACTTGCATTCCCACCAGCAGTGTAGGAGGGTTCCCTTTTCTCCACATCCTTGCCAACATTTGTTGTTGTTTGTGTTTTGGATGTTGGCCATCCTCACTGGTGTGAGGTGACGTCTCATTGTGGTTTTAATCTGCATTTCTCTGATGATTAGTGATGTGGAGCATCTTTTCATGTGCCTGTTGGCATTCTGAGTTTCTTCTTTGGAGAAGTGTCTATTCATGTCCTCTGCCCATTTCTTAATTGGTTTATTTACTTTATGTTTGTTGAGGTGCATGAGTTCTTTATATATTTTGGATGTCAACCCCTTATTGGATACGTCATTTATGAATATATTCTCCCATACTGTAGGATGTCTTTTTGTTCTACTGATGGTGTCCTTTGCTGTAGAGAAGCTTTTCAGCTTCATATAGTCACACTTGTTCATTTTTGCTTCTGTTTCCCTTGCCAGGGAGATATGTTCATAAAGAAGTCGCTCATGTTTATGTCTAAGAAATTTTTGCCTATATTTTTTTCTAAGAGTTTTATGGTTTCATGACTTACATTCAGGTCTTTGATCCACCTTGAGTTTACCTTTGTGTATGGGGTTAGACAGTAGTCCAGTTTCATTCTATTACATGTAGCTGTCCAGTTTTGCCAACACCAGCAGCTGAAGAGGCTGTCATCTCCCCATTGTATATCCAAGGCTCCTTTATCAAATATTAGTTGACTATATATGTTTGGATTTTCTATTCTGTTCCACTGGTCTGTGGGTCTGTTTTTGTGCCAATACCAAATTGTCTTGATTACTGTGGCTTTGTAGTAGAGCTTGAAGTCAGGGAGTGTAATTCCCCCTGTTTTATTCCTCCTTGTCACGATTGCTTTGGCTATTCGGGGTCTTTTGTGGTTCCATATGAATTTTTAGAATTATTTGTTCCAGTTCATTGAAGAAAGCTGTTGGTATTTTGATAGGGATTGCGCTGAATCTGTAGATAGCTTTAGGTAGTATAGCCATTTTGCCAATATTTATTCTACCTAGCCAAGAGCATGGGATGCATTTCCATTTGTTAGTGTCCTCTTTAATTTCTCTTAGGAGTGTCTTGTAGTTCTCAGAGTATAAGTCCTTCACTTCCTTCATTAGGTTGATTCCTAGGTATTTCATTCTTTCTGATGCAATTGTGAATGGAGTTGTTTTTCTGATTTCTCTTTCTGTTAGTTCATCATTAGTATGTAGGAAAGCAAGACATTTCTGTGTGTTAATTTTGTATCCTGCAACTTTGCTGAAATCAGATATTAGTTACAGTAGTTTTAGAGTGGAGTCTTCAGGGTTTTTTATTTACAGTATCATGTCATCTGCAAATAGTGACAATTTGACTTCTTCTTTACCAATCTGGATGCCTTGTATGTCTTTGTTTTGTCTGATTGCCGTGGCTAGGACCCCAGTACTATGTTGAATAACAGTGGAGAGAGTGGGCATCCCTGTCTTGTTTCCGATCTTAGATGAAAAGTTTTCAGCTTCTCGCTGTTAAGTATGATGTTAGCTGTGGGTTTGTCATATATAGCCTTTATGATGTTGAGGTACTTGCTGTCTGCACCCATTTTGTTGAGAGTTTTAATCAGGAATGGATGCTGAATTTCGTCAAATGCTTTTTCCGCATCTATGGAGATGATCATGTGGTTTTTGTTCTTCTTTTTGTTGATGTGGTGGATGATGTTGATGGATTTTCGAATGTTGTACCATCCTTGCATCCCTGGGATGAATCCCACTTGATCATAGTGTATGATCCTCTTGATGTATTTTTGAATTCAGTTTGTTAGTATTTTGTTGAGTATTTTTGCATCGACGTTCATCAGGGATTTTGGTCTGTAGTTTTCTTTTTTGGTGAGGTCTTTGCCAGGTTTTGGTATTAGTGATGCTAGCTTCATAGAATGAGTTTGGAAGTATTCCCTCCTCTTCTATTTTTTGAAAAACTTTAAGGAGAATGGGTGTTATTTCTTCTGTATATGTCTGGTAGAATTCAGAGGTGAATCTATCTTGTCCAGGGGTTTTGTTCTTGGGTAGTTTTTTGATTACCGCTTCAATTTCATTGCTGGTGATTGGTCTGTTTAGTTTTCTGTTTCTTGTTTGGTCAGTTTTGGAAGGTTGTATTTTTCTAAGAAGTTGTCCATTTCTTCTATGTTTTCCAGCTTGTTAGCATATAGAGTCTCATAATATTCTCTTATAATTCTTTGTATTTCTGTGGGGTCCGTCGTTATTTTTCCTTTCTCATTTCTGATTCTGTTTATGTGTGTAGATTCTCTTTTTCTCTTAATAAGTCTGGCTAGGGGTTTATCTATTTTCTTTATTTTTTCAAAGAACCAGCTCTTGGTTTCATTGATTTTTTCTATTGTTTTATTCTTCTCAATTTTATTTATTTCTTCTCTAATCTTTATTATGTCCCTCCTTCTGGTGACTTTGGGCCTCATTTGTTCTTCTTTTTCCAATTTCAGTAATTGTGTCTTTAGACTATTCATTTGGGAATGTTCTTCCTTCTTTGAATAGGCCTGGATTGCAATATACTTTCCTCTTAGAACTGCCTTTGCTGCGTCCCACAGAAGTTGTGGCTTTGTGTTGTTGTTGTCATTTGTCTCCATATATTCTTTGATTTCTGTTTTGATTTGGTCATTAACCCTTTGATTAATTAGGAGAATGTTGTTAAGTCTCCATGTATTTGTGAGCCTTTTTGTGTTCTTTCTAAAATTTAATTCTAGTTTTATACCTTTATGATTTGAGAAATTGGTTGGTAGAATTTCAATATTTTTGACTTTACTGAGGTTCTTTTTGTGGCCTAGTATGTGGTCTATTCTGGAAAATGTTCCATGTGCACTTGAGAAGAATGTGTATCGTGTTGCTTTTGGGTGTAGAGTTCTGTAGATGTCTGTTAGGTCCATCTGTTCTAGTGTGTTGTTCAGTGCATCTGTGTCTTTACTTATTTTCTGTCTGGTTGATCTGTCCTTTGGAGTGAGTGGTGTGTTGAAGTCTCCTGAAATGAATGCATTGCTGTCTATTTCCTCCTTTAATTCTGTTAGTATTTGTTTCACATATGCCGGCACTTCCGTATTGGGTGCATATATATTTATCATGGTTATATCCTCTTGTTGGATTGACCCCTTTATCATTATGTAATGTCCTTCTTTATCTCTTGCTACTTTCTTCGTTTTGAAGTCTATTTTGTCTGATACAAGTTCTGCAACACCTGCTTTTTTCTCCTTGTTGTTTGCATGAAATATCTTTTTCCTTCCCTTCACTTTAGTCTGTGTATATCTTTGGGTTTGAGGTGAGTTTCTTCTAGGCAGCATATAGATGGGTCTTGCTTTTTTATCCATTCTGCTACTCTGTGTCTTTTGATTGGTGCATTCAGTCCATTTACACTTAGGGTGATTGTTGTTAGATATGCACTTATTGCCATTGCTGGCTTTAGATTCGTGGTTACCAAAGGTTCAAGGGTTGCTTCTTTACTATCTAACAATCTAACTTAACTTTCTTGTTAAGTTATTGTAAACACAATCTGATGTTTCTTTATTTCTCTCCCTTCTTATTCTTCCTTCTCCATTCTTTATATATATACTGGGTGTTTTCTTCTTTGCCTTTAGTTAGTATTTGGATGGTCTGCTTTCTTTGCTATGATTTTATTTTCTCTCGTTACATCTTTTTAGCCTTAGGAGTGCTTCCCTCTATAGCAGTTCTTTTAAGTTGTCCTGTAGAGGTGGTTTATGGGAGGAAAATTCTCTCAGCTTTTGTTTGTCTGGAAATTGTTTAATCCCTCCATCATATTTAAATGATAATCGTGGTGGATACAATATTCTTGGTTCGAGGCCCTTCTGTTTCATTACATTAAATATATCATGCCATTCTCTTCTGACCTGTAAGGTTTCTGTTGAGAAGTCTGATGGGTTTTCTTTTGTAGGTGATCTTTTTCTTTCTCTAGCTGCCTTTAATACTCTGTCCTTATCTTTGATCTTTGCCATTTTATTTATTATGTGTCTTCGTGTTGTCCTCCTTGGGTCCCTTGTATTAGGAGATCTGTGGGCTTCCGTGGCTGCGAGACTATTTCCTTCCCCAGCATGGGGAAGGTTTCAGCAATTATTTCTTCAAGGACACTTTCTATCCCTTTTTCTCTCACTTCTTCCTCTGGTACTTCTATAATGCAAATATTGTTCCGTTTGGATTGGTCACACAGTTCTCTTAATATTCTTGCATTCCTAGAGATCCTTTTATCTCTCTCTGCCTCAGCTTCTCTGTATTCCTGTTCTCTGATTTCTATTCCATTAACAGTCTCTTGCATCTTGTCCAGTCTGCTGCTAAGCCCGTTGATTGCTTGTCTGATTTCTGCATTGTCTTTCCTGACTTCCCTCACTTCCTCCCTCAGCTCTTGCATATTTGTCTGTAGATCCATCAGCATGGTTATGACTTTTATTCTGAATTCTTTTTCAGGAAGATTGTGCACTTCCATCCCTTTAGGTTCCCTCTCAGGTGTTGTCTGGGTCTGGGTGATCTTTGTCTGTACCATATTCCTCTGTCTTTTCATGGCGATAGAAGTGCTCGCTGGTAGGTGCCATGTATGTCAGCTGGGATCTTTAAGACTTAAAAAAAAAACCAACCCCTCCCCAAAAAACAAAAACGAAAAGAAAAACAAAAAAAAGAAGGAAGAGAAAGAAAAGAGAGAAAAAAAAAGAAAGAAAGAAAAGAAAAGAGAAGAATGGGGAAAAAAAACGAACAAAAAAACGCCCACCGGGAGTGGATTCTGTGAGGATGCTGTAGGTGGCGCTGTTGCTCCACTATTCCGCAGCTGTGGCTGCGCCACTCTTTGTAGCTCTGGTCGGGGCAGAACGAATGGGAGGCTGTTGTTCTCTGTGTAAGGTTTCTGTGTGGCTACCTTTTTCCAGTCGCCAGCCCAGGGGACCCAAATTCCTCAGGACTCCCAGCCCGCTGGGCTGAGCGTGCCGGGGCAATCATGTTCCCTCGCTGGGCCCCCCACCTCTCCACGACCGCTAAAGACAGCGCACACTTTTCTCTTGTCCTGGGGCGCTGGCTTCACCGACCCGGGTGCATTCCCAGCTCAAAACCTGCACCTTCTGCCTCTCCAATATCCGATGCACCTTGCAGTGTGTGTCAGCGCTCCCGGCACAGATCACCGGGGCTGGTTATTTTGCGGGGTGTACTTCCACTCCCTCCCACCTCTGAATTCTCTCCTCCTGCAGGTGCACTCGGGGGGGGGAGTGCTCGGGTTCTGGGTCGTGGCTCCATATCTTACCCGCCTTGCGGGGTACCGGGTCCTCTCAGGTGCAGATGCAGGCTGTGCGCTGTAGTGCGTATTCTGGTCTCTCTTTTAGGAGTAGTTGTATTTGCTGTATTTTCATAGATTTATATGGTTTTGGGAGGAGATTTCCACTGCCCTGCTCACACCGCCATCTTCCCAGAACCAGGTACCTTAAGTTTTAAGAGACACTAAATAAATGTGGACTTTTATGGAAAAATTTATAGTTAAATGTGTATTTCCATGCTGTTTTGCATGAATGACCCATTGCACAGCCCTCCACACCATTATATTGTTTCTTACAGTTTCAGCTTTTATGTTCTTGCAGTGGTATGTTTCTTCTTTTAATGAATGTCTGTGTGGTAAATCTTACCAGGTTTATCTGATAATGTCATTCTGCCCTCTTAAGTGACAGTGGAACTGTATCTATTTCCCTTCCAGTCTTTGAAGGTAATTATTCCATTGTTTTCTGGCCTCTGTTGTCTGTCAGTTTAATTACTGTTTCTTTTCAAGTAATTTGTTCATAGTGTCTAGTAGACTTTAAGATCTTCTCTGTTTTTGTACTATGTAGTTTCACTCTGATATATCCAGATTTTAATTTTCATTCTCAATGATGATTTCCTCAGATGGTGCTTCTCTACCATTTTTTCTTCTTTCTTCCTCTATGAATTTTCTTGTGTGGATGCTGGAGCCATTTATTGTAGCCAACATTCCTCTTAATTACTTTTTCATATCTGTGTGACATTCTGAATGAGTTCCCAGTACTACCGTCCAGTTTGGTAGTTTACTCTTTGCCCATGTCCAATCTAGAATGGATCCCACAAATTGCATTCTTAATTTCATTGAAAAAAATTTTCAAGAGTTCTAAATGTTTCCTTAGCTTGGCTCAGCTAAAGCTGTATCTTTGACTCTTGGCTGCCTTACTCACAGTTTCTGATAAAACCAACTTCAAACAACTTGTCACTCTCATTTGTCCTTCAGCTTTCTTTTCTGAGTGGGGGAGCTCCAGCCCAGACTTTGAGCTCAACAGTAAATGTGCTTCAGTCTTCCTTACCCCACAGGAGCCGGACTCCCTGCTGCCATGGTCTGTTTCCTGTCCCAGATTCCAGGAAGCCTTCAGTTTGGGACTGTCCATATCTTCCCCCTCCTCCTCTCTCACTCCATTATGTTTCAGCCTCTTTGGGTACTGGGCGTTCTTAAAGAAATTTATCCTGTACTTCAGCCTGGCTATGCCTTTTTTGTTTTATTACTTTGTTCTGTCGTGGGCATGAACTGGAGCAGAGGGGGCTTTTCAAAATAGTAACTCTGTGCCGGAATGTCCCTTGGGTTGCTCTTTCAGCCACTGTACAGCATGTCAGGCCTGGTCTTGCTTGTGATGGTGGTAAGGGTGGATGGAGAGGAAGTTCCACTGCAGAATGTAGGGAACACATAGAGCCTGCTTGGGACACTTTTTCAAATTTTTTATGCATGTGATTTCAGAAAGAGCCATCTCCACTTAGCTAAGGACAAATATTTCTATAAAGTGGTCTCCTTGCACATTCAGACTGTCAGGGTTCAAACTTGTTTCTATCTTGACCTACTTGGGGAAAGTGTCTTAACCTCTTTATATCTATTTCTATAAAATGGGAATAAAAAAATGCCTAACATGTGCATATATTGCAAAATGATTACCATGATAAATTTAGCTAACATCTAACACTTCAAAATAGACGTATACATCAAGTTACTATGCTGTGCAACTTAAACTTATACAGTATTCTGTATGTTAATTATATCTCAGTAAAACTGAAGAAGAAAAAAAAGCTACCCAACACAAAGGACTGGGAGGTTAAATGATATATTAAAATCATGTAGATAGGTACCTGGCATGTAATGTTAAGCTCTTTGTTTTTTATAATTATCAATGACTAGAATAATTTAATGTGAAAGCTGCCATTATCTTTTTAGATATTTTAAATGTGATATTTGCACATTCTTGAGGTGTACGTACATGGAAGCAGTCTTCTCTTGCCCCCAAATTAAATGGGGAGCATTGCTCCCTAACACAGTCTTGAATAATGTTTTCCTTGTCTTTGAAACACCCCTGAATTTTTTAAAATAAAAAATGATCTATTTTTACAATAAAGTGTCTCAGTGTTTTATATGTCTTAATCGTCCTGGCTAGATGATAAGCAAGTTGAAGCCAGAAATTTTATACTTACACCTCTTTCATCCCTATCCAAGTAGGACACAGGTGGGAGTTCAGTATATATTTATATGGATCCAACAGCTCAAAATTATGAATGTGCTTGATGGACAGGAAGACAATTTTTCGGCCAAAAGTGCACTGGGGCACTTACCCAGGTTTTCATTTCCATCGCTTGGTGCAAGAGGATTGTGATGAGGGAGATGGTGTTAATGGGTGTCCCAAAGGTAAAGACATCAATGTCAGAGTCTTTGTAGGTCTGCAGAGGAAGCCATGAACATTGTGGAATGAATGAATAAAGAATTTATTGAGCACCTTCTAGGAAGAGCAGTGTGGTATAATGGGGTAAATGCTATAATGGGAGCAAGGGTAAGGCCCCTGGGAGTACAGAAGAGGGAATTTATCAGCTGAGACCATAATAAGCAGCTAATCTCTTGAAAAGAGAGAGGACAAAATAAATTATAAAAAAATAAAAAGTAAGAGAGAGGAGAGGTTGACCAGTAAAAGGCCAAAACTTTGGGTGAAAAGTCCAAAGAATCCTAGATGGTAGGGCTGTTGAGGACATGGGGCAAAAGATGAAGCAGGAAAGGCAGGCAGAGGCCTGGCCAGGAAGCGTATTATAAGCCAGGAAACTCAAATGCACAAAATGCCTGCCTCCTCAACACCATTCTTGATGCTAATTCGAGAGAATGTGAGTCCAGAGGCTGAGTAGACAACACTGTTTACCTGGTAGCAAACATACCTCCTGGTTCCCTGTCCAGGAAGAATAAAGAAATTCTTTGCTGTCTAAATTCTCACTATTTAAGCTGCATAACCAAACTGAGACGGGGCTGGTAGCATTTGCTATCTGCATCCTTGCTTTTATTTCAGATAATGTAATATTCTTTATTATCAGAAATTGTTGCCTGAATGTATGCTACCCTGAACATGGAAGCACAAATCTAAGTATAAATTAAGAGTTGTAAGTTCATTTGAGGACTGTGGCAAACTAGAGACCATGGGCCCCCATCTAAGCTGGGCTGTGAACTCTGGATTTTGCCATGAAGGAAAAATGACCCAGTGTAATGATAGCTTTCATTTTTACAGAAGCTGGCCAAAATTAAGCTGTTTTGGTAAAGCATTCTGACCTTAAACACCATGGGTTGGATGTAGTCTGCAGGCTATGTATGTGGAACCTCTGCTCTGAAATGTCCAGAAAGACACTACTAGTCTAGGGTTTCATATAAACAAATAGGACCAGTTCCACCCTGTAATTTATATGGTAAGAATGGACAATGTGACTTACCAGGTAAGGAATAAAGAAACAGATGAAGCTCTGGTAGAATGCATCCACTATGGAAATCCAGAAAGTCAACAGGTTATAGCACTGCCATGAAAGAACATATCAAAAGGTACCACCATTAAAGCAAGCCTCTGTCTTTGTAAGCAACTTTCTTGTGCATAGGTGGGGCAAATAATATGGCACTTACAAAGCTACTTATCTTAGAGGCAGTGGAATGGAACAATTGAGAGCATGAACCTAGGGGGTGACAGACCAGTTCAAGTCCCAGCTCTGTCCCTTTGTGATCTTGTGCATCACTAAACTGCCTTGAGAGCTAGTTCTTTTTCCATAAAAAGTGGATAACAACAACTGTTTCCTCAGGTTTTCAGAGGTCTCAATGCAACTGTGCTTTAGTACCTAGTAAATACTCAGTTATTAATGATTACCATTCATTAGCACCTTACTAGTGCTAATACAGACTTAGTAAGTTTAGAGATTCTAAGGTTTCTGAGTAGCACCTGAAAGGGAGCTCTCAGTCACAGTCTAGGATCACAGGTTCTCAAGAGATAATCCTCATTTTGTGCTTCACCCTTCCTGCCTCCCCTGGGATAATTGAAACCATTTACCGTTTATGTTTTTGCTACATTAACTTATTTTAATGTTAGGTACTCAAGGAATATATTATACAGCCAGCATGCCTAGGGGAAGGGGAAAGTGAGAAGAGCCCTAAATGTACATGTGTCCTCTCTGGGTTAGGACTGGGCTTGGTTCTGTCCACAAAATATCACCAGCTCTTAAATACCACATTTTGCTTTGCTCTCCTTCCCAGGGGCAGAGGTACCCTCATGACATTTTAGTGTTCCTTTTCCCAGAGCTCCTCCTTCAAGGCAGCCAGACTCCCTCTCCTCCATCCAACCTCCTGGGTGCATCTATGCTAGCCTGGCTCCAAATCAGCCAACGGTGTTGGCATGGTCTCTTGGTGTCATCTAAGAAACCATCCTGATGGTGGCCTTGTACTTGAAATCAGCATTTCTAGATTGTATATAATTTTGAGTTCTGAGTTTTGCCTTTCCTGATGTGAGGTAAAAGCCCTCATTTATGAATGCCTCACTCAGTGATGAGTTCCAGGGGTTCCCAAACTGACCCTTGGGGTTCAGGCAGAGGCCCGGAGAGAGGAACTGGCTAAGGGGATGTGATCTTTCTACATGTCCTCTCTTCTTCAACTGGGGCAGTCCCATATTAATGTGTAATTAAATTAAGAAATAACTAAAAAGAAAAATACCATGGTCTGGTCCTCTGACCCATCATCTTCAACAGCAAATGAGAACTAGGCTGGGAATGGGGAGTGGAATTACGTAGGGAGGTAAGCAGTGCAGTGTGGCTATGCAGGAGTCCTGATGCCCTAGCCCAGTGCTTTTTCTCTCTACCCCTCCAGGGAGGAGTCTGAGGTCAGGGAGAAGCTGAGACCACCTCCCTCTGTGTGCTGAACCCCTCACCTCAGAGTTCTGGCCGCTCTTGTATAGCTCAGGCAATGCCAGGAGTGTTCCTGCAGAGATGTCTTTATCAAGGATTCCGAAGACAAGAGGAGGCAAGGAGGTGAAGAAGAGGTTGAAGAATATCATCTGCCAGTAGTCGATCATGGTGGAGCCGGAGAAACCACAGAAGAATTGGTACCAGAAGAGCAGGTTGACGTAGCACTGCGGGCAGAGGGCGTGGCCTCATGAGTGAGGACCCAGGGGCAGCTGGTCATCACCTGCTACTTAGGAGCCTTGGACAAGCCCCTATGCCAACCTGGAGCTTCAGCTTTCTCCTTTATGACATGCAGAGTTGTGTAAGGACTGGAGATAACCCTAATCCTTAGAGCAGCAGCTGCTAATACTACTACTATTAATGTTCTCAGGACCTGAGGGAAAGTCCACCAGCTTGTTAAAGTAAGTGTACTATGATGGTTTAGAGCACAGGTTTTGGAAGAAGTGAGGTCTGCTTTCGAGTCCCCAGTTCTGACCCTTACTAGCTGTGTGAGCTTGGGCGAATCGCTTAACCATTCTCAACATCATCTTGCCATCTTCCAAATGGTAAGAGTAGTACCTAGCCCCTGGCACATGATATTGAAAAGCAGTTGTTATTGTTAGCGGTGTGGTAAGAGAAAGGGGTATCTCTGAGGCAGAGATGACAGAAAAAACAGACTGTGGGCAGGGAGCTGGAGAGAAGAGGAATTCAGGGGAAGGTTTCGCTCACAATACTTTCCTAGTAGTTGTGCAAATCAAGAGCATGAATAAGAATCTTCCACCTCAATCTGCTTTATGCTTTCCAAAGCGGTTTCCCACTTCAGACCTCCCAACTGAGATGGGCTGGGTCACTCTTATTGTCTCCTGTATTGTGATGTGTTCTGGGACTTGACCAATGTCACTTTAAGCAGCCGGTCCTGGAGTTAGTACTAGAACTTCTCAGCTCTGTGCGGCTGCACACAGAGGGGTGAAGGTGATTGTAAGAAATGATTCAGCAAGTTTGTGTTCAAGCTACAATTTTCATTCTCTAACTGTTGGGCTAGTGTTATGAAGAGGCTATTTATTATAATATGAACATGTTATTATTGTTGTAACACCAATAATTATTATTTGAGCTTCCATTTGTTCCAGGAGTGTGATGTCTATTGTCCATCAATTAATGTACTACAATAGTAATTTTAAAAGTTTGTTGGGATAAATTACATAGTATTGCTAATGGAATAATAGTATATTTGTTATATTAACATGTTATATCTAAAAATTTAATTATCTAATACAATAATATTAGCCCCACCCTACAGCTGAGGAGTCTGAGGCTCTACGATAATTACCTCTTGCTCCAGTTGAGAGCTAGAAATGGTACAACCAGCATTTAAGTTTTCAAAGCTCTATCTTAGTCCTATTTTTGGATCATACAATAACAATGCTGATTGGAAAAAATGTTTTACCAGCCCAGGAGATCCATCCTTTGGCTTTTCTGCCCAGATAACTAGTGGGACGTTTCCTGGCTCTGAAAGCCACCATGGAGCTCTGAGATATCGTGGGCCTTGTGTCTCTCTGCTGGGAGGCTGGTCCCTCCATTGGTGCTTTGGGGCTTCAGGTCACCTCCTCCCACTACAGTTCTGCGTTGCTGTGAGGGTTTTCTCCTACAAGTTTTGGTGAAGTTATTTCTGAGCAGGGGAGATTTATGAGGGAGAGGGCTTGATCTGTTTCCTGAGGTCCAAGGTTTGAAGTACACGACAGGCTGACTTTGAGTCCCTCAAGTAACATCAGCCACTTGACATGGTGGGTTTAAGAAGAACTGAGGGACTGCAGTCTCCGTGATGCCAGTGTTCAGCCGCTGTGTGAGGGTTTCACTTGTCTTCCTTGCTTCTCCCTCCCCAACTAGATAGACTGTAAGTCTTACCTCCATTTACACAGAGGCAGTGGAGTGGCTCAGGTGGTGTAAGTGACACACCAAAGACCTTGGCTGGCTTGGGCTGGACCTGTGAGGATCTAGAGGATGCCGGAGCTGCAGGTGATGCCATCTCACAGGTGAGGCCGACAGTAGCAACAAGAGCGGTAATAATAGCAACAGAGACTCATGAAGTACTTAACCGCTCCAAGCTCTGTTGTGAGCCATTCAGTCTACCGGACAGCCCTACAGGGCAGTCACCACTATCCTAATTTTACGACTGAGAGAGGTCAAGTCATGGGGTTCAAACCCAGGTATTCCGGTTCCACAGTCCACTAAGAATGCAGATTCTGAGTTGGTAGGCCTGGGGTACAGTCTGAGGATTCCCATTTCTAACTAGCATGGAGCTGCTCCAGAACCACATTTTGAGGAACAAGACCTGTTGAGACCAGGAGGTGACAGACTACATCCTGCGGGCTGAATCCAGCCATCAGTCAGGTTTTACTGGGACACAGCCACATTGATTCAGTTACACATTTTCTGTAGCTGCTCTCAAGTCACCGCAGTGAGTTAAGTAGGTCTGGAAGAGCCTGTATGGCCCACAAGGCTGAAAATATTTATTATCTGGCTCTTTGCAGAATCAGCTTACTGATCCCTGATTCACACCATTGGCCTTGGGAGGGCAGGGACCCTGTCTGTCTAGATCTCTGCTCTGTACCCAGTGCCGGATAATGTTTCTGACACAGAATATGTTCCATAGGGACTTGAATAGATGAAGTATCCTGGAGTTTTAACACTAAAGAGTGTTTCTTCCTCCACAGGCCCTGTTAGGACCTTGGTGCTTCTTCCCCTGCCTGTCTGGCATCCGTGTCCCGCAGGAGAGACGCACAGAATGTGGGGACGGCATTGCTGAGATCAGGAGCCTGCTTTTCCTCCCAATAAGTTACAGTGCAGTAATTAATTCATTGTTCAAATTTTGGAGCAGGCAGGGTTTTAATCCCCTCTGAAATTGGTTTCGGATGTGGAAGTCATAGTTCTCCACCCTCTAATTGCAATGGGGAGATAATACAGCACCAGTATTGCAGTTTCAAGCATGGTATCAGCTGGGAATAAATATCATTTAAGTTTTGAAAGCATGGCTGGCTGGAAACGTTTCCTTTTCTATTTCACAAATTTAATGCACAGAAGAGGTTGTGCTTATTCAAAAGAATGATTTCTTTGGAGGCAAGAAAAAAATTAAATGGGGCATTTTGAATTCTAAATAAACAGTCTTTCATGCTCAGAGTGAGTTTCGAGTTAAATAGAGTGACTTGTTTGTGTAGACTTGCTGAAATAATATTACCATCCAGTTTACCAAATTTACATTATTTTTGTCATGCTGTTTACTTACATATGCATTGAACTTTGCACAAAAATACTTACTCCCGAGCCAGGGTAACTGTGACAGAGGAGAGGAGTACTGGGTGAATGGAACAAGAGGAAGAAAATTCCATTTTATAGCTGCTGCTTGGTTAATGTGTTTCTATTCCATCACCTGGTCTTAATCTTCCCTTTTTCCTAATGCAAACAGGCATCAGATTCTATTTGCAGACTCTTGGGGATTATTCAAAGGTCCTTGAACTAGATAATGAAAAACTCAGGCCCTGTTCCCTCCCTTAGTACAGCAAGGGTCTGGCTTCTTCCTGTACCTATTGTTAGTCAAGGGCATTACAAACCAGAGCCTCTGACAGTCTTAATACCTCAGTTGGTGTGTGCCTGCTTGGGGCTCTTATCAACAAGATAGGAATGAATATTAGTGCTTTCCAGAACTCTGACACTAAAGCCTCTTGCTAATACATTGAGGAAGAAAGTTATAATCTCGCCATAATATTGATGAAGCAACCAAGGCTCAGAGAGGTTAAGTGACTCGTCCAAGTTCACACAGCAAGCTAGAGTCAAGCAAGAGGAAAACCCAGGCGATCTCCCACTGGGAAGGCTGGCAATGCTGAAGGGATATGCAGGATCTCAGAAGGAAGCTAGGGACTCCTGTCCTAAACCTTTACTCTCCTAAGGGGTGGGATATGGTTTGTGCATTGGGGTGGCTCTCTCTGGGGAGGAAAACAAGACACAAGTCCAGCTAGTTGTTCTTCAAATCCACTTTGCAGTCAGAAAAGAAATCTTTTTTGTGGAACCCCTCTAAGAATAATGACACTGCGGCTATAATAAAAAACAGCGGCTAACTTTATAGGGTGACTACTACATACCAGCTGTTTTACAAACATGTCCCCATTGAAGCCCCATAGCAAATACTCGGGAAAGGTAGTATTACCATACCTGTTTTACAGGTGGTGAAAGTAAGGTGTAGGGCCATTGCCACATGTAGGAGCCTCGATTTGAACCAGCGGGTCTGACTGCAGAGGCCACGATTGCAGCTATTTGTGCTGCCTACCGTGTGCTCACTGCTTTCCATGCAGTGTTATCACTCCTCACAGAGGAGGCCCCTTTTATCAGAGAAGAAACTGAGGCCCAGAGAAGTGAGTGGTCTTACCCAAGGTCACAGAGCTAATAAGGAGCAGTTTTAGGATTTAAATCCAGGTCAGCCTCATTCCTTTATGCTGAGATGCTGTGTCTACCAGTGTGAGGAGAGCTGGTCCCCCCACAAGGACTCCCAAGGCCTGGGGGAGAGGTTGCTGTAGGGCTGCTCACCACATTTTTGTAGAAGTAGTACACCGCCATCCTGGCCAGGCGTGAGTAACACCAGTGGCCGTGCACGAGCAGCAGCTTCTTGAGGTGCCTGAAGCGGGAGACGGCGAAGTCGCTGGCCATGACGGCCTGGGAGGGCAGAGCAGACACAATAGCTTCCTTCCGTGGCTGCCGGGCACCCCAGAGGCTCCCTCGGGGGCGGGCTCTGTTCTAGGCCCACAGCTGGCCGGGTCTGAAAGACCCCTTGTCACTATAAGGCACCTTTGGGTGGCTCTTTGGACCCTGACACCCCACACCCTCTTCTGAGAAATCCAAATCTCACTAGAATCTGAAGAGACCAGGGGCCCTGTCTGGCCCTTCACCTCCTTCCAGTTCTCCAACAAGCATTTACTGTGGCCCGGTATGTGTCAGGTGCTAGGGGTGTGGTGGGTACCCAGCATCCCCAGTAGGGGCCTCCACGCAAGTGAACCTCAGGCCTCTGAACACCCGTGGCCACCTCCCTATGCAGGCCATTCTCTCCACTCTCAGATGGAGCCAATGGCTGGCCAGCTCTTCTTTTACATGCAGCTTAAATGCCTGTGGGATTGCTCAGAACAAACTCAGTTCATAGTATTCTTTAGGAGTATGAGGTTTGGACCTGCCTTGTTGTAAATTCTGGTGTGAGTCTTGGTTGGGCTGTTTTACCTCTCCTAGCCTCAATTTCCTCATCTGAAAACAGTGGAAAACAATCTATAACACAGGCTTGTGGCGAATAAATTAACTGGGATACTAAATGTGAAGGTGCCGAATAGAATGCTGTTATAGGGTAGACAGTGTGAAAGTAACAGTGTTTATTCAATCTCAACCACAGATTTAGGCAATGCCCAATGTCTGCACCGGAGGGCAGGATGCAGTTGTTAAAGGTTCAAAACCACAACGTGGAGTCTATTTTAATGGGAAACATTAGCAGCTCAAGTCAGTATGCTTGTTCCGAGCCGAATTTTGATTAAATTAGGTACGGTATTAAAGCATACCAAGCAATTCATAGGTCAAGCTAGCCATCAAGACTAAAATGGCAATTGAAAATGTTTTCCAAAGTCCTTATATCTGCCACTGCTGAAGGAGAACACTGCATCTTTGGATGTGGGTGGAGGTAATAGGGAGGAAGCATGGGGCTCAGAGGAAGGCTTAGCCTCCCATGAATGGTCAGTAGTACTTGGCTTTAGAATACAGATATTGCCAACTGCCTGTAAAAAACCACACGTTCTTCAGTTTCCTTTTCTATTCTGAACAACTGGGCAGCAGGGTTGTGCTGACGGAGGTTACGAAACAGGCGTGGGAGCTCCCTGACTTTCAGATAGTAGTTCTGCAAAGCTCTCAGGGAACAGTTCCTCCAACACTGCACACTGCAGGGAATTCCTGAACTTTCCATTAAGGAAAAAAGAGTTAAGGAAGAAGCAAGAAGAGTTGAAGGGAACAATACCTGCATGCCTTCCTGTCCAGATATTCCAACTCCAATATCAGCGGCTTGAATCATGCTCACGTCATTTGCTCCATCGCCTGAAAGAAGAGAGGTCATAAGGTGTGTTTTTATTTCTGGTCCAGTTGCTGTGTGACAGGTTTTATTTGAGTGCCTCTAAAGTGTCTCCATTTGTACAGAACTGAATCCTTTTAACATTGCTTTGAATAGACCTATAGGAAAAGTCATGGCTAAAGTATTTGGCCTGAGAGATATCCTTCTTCTTTGGACCAGAATTCTACTTTTTCTTTATCATGCAACAAGTACTTACTGCATTTTTTTTTTCTAGGCACCATGTTAACTATTGGGAATACAATGGTGAGTAAGTGAGACTTGGGTTGTGCTCTACAGTGTACAGAAAAACGCCTTCACGAATGCTACAGTGGGCTTTCCTGGTGAGCAAATGGGGATTTTGAGCAATGCATGGACTTGATAAGGGTAATCCAGCTAATGAAGGAGCCCAGGAGAATTGGAACTAAGATATTGCTGATTCTAGGGCCAGTATACCTTTCCTAACTAAGTATGATTTAAAATACTGACCATAACTGGAGTGTTTGGACAGCTAAATCATCAGGTTGTCAGTGGTGTGCAAGCATGGAGACAGCATTCATTTTTGTTTCTGAATACAGAAAAATGGGGTCAACTAGTTTTTTTGGTTAAGGTACATTTAGTCACATTGACTTCCTAATCAGTGAGCTAAGTTGTTTCAAGGAATTTGAGATTAAGGTGTAGAAATACACATATACACAACCTCATTTTATACCAGCACTGTCAAATTGATTTTTCTGTGAGGAAGGACATGCCCTTTATCTTAACTCTCCAATATGGAAATTACTAGCCACATGTGGCTACTGAAATGTGGCTGGGGAAATTGTTTAATTTTAATTAATTTAAAATTAAAGAGCCACATGCAGCCAGGTGGCAACCACGTTGGACAATGCAGTTCTGTTCAGAGAGGCCTCTTCCCAAGCATTGCTTTTCCCAATGCTTTATCTTTCAGACTAGAGTTTAGCAAACTTATTCTGTAAAGGGCCAGATAGTAAATATTTTAGGCTTTGTGGGCCAAGAAGCAAAACTGTACAACTGTTCTTGCTGAGAGGGAACATTAGTCTTTTACACATTTAACATTTAAAAACATAAAACCACCCTTAGCATCCCTGTGGAAACATGCAGTGGGATGGATTCAGCCTGCAGGCCGTGGTCTGTGGACTGCGCTGCCCTCATGCTCCTCCTGGTCCTGCCTCTTTTTCCAGTAGGTTGTCATAATAGTCGGCGGTTAATATATTACATATCACAGAGAATATGGAATCAGGGGAGAGAATTTTCTTTCCCTAATTATTTGGCAACAAAATTTATTGAACTTAAAAATTTTGTCATTGGTAAGTACCACTCTTCTTGGGATGATCATTTTTTTCTTGGTAGCATGGCCGTGCCCAATTTTAATCTTCCCCATGGCAGAACAAATCTATTCTTTAGCCTCTTAGCAAACCAGTGGACAGAGAGGTGTGGAATCATGCTATTCTTGCCCTGCTCGTTTTGTTTTTGTTGCTGTGTCGTGAATCAGTCTCTTGCCTTAGGGAATCAGCCCTGGGCTGTTGCCTTGTGTTTGTTGGAAATTTTGAAAAGGACAATTCAGGGAATAAAATTATGATGCTGCTTTGCTAAAGTTCCTCTCCCTGTATTTTTTCTGCCACTGCCTGTTTTTGTTTGCTTGTTTGAACTGATTTTACCTAAGACCAGGAGAAAAAACAATGCATAGGTGTACTCTTTACTTGAAATGCCAGGAAACAAACTCTATTTCCATGTCTGTGTAGGAGGAAGAGGACTTGGAACCATCTAAGAAATGTTCCTAAACGAAGGCAATACTTACTATGAGTTTGGTGTGTGCTGGGCACAGGATGAAATGGTGAATAAGAGTGAGATTGTCTCTCAGCTCAAGGAACTTGTGGTCTGCAGAGCAGGCCAGCATAGAAAGCACAACAGTGCTTTGGAGGGACGAGGGCTGTGTGCTGTAGAAGCTCCCAGAGAAAAGGAAGATTGGGTGGGAGTGGAAGGATGAATGCTTTACAGGGGAAACAGCTTGTGCAGAGGCCTGGAAGTGAAAGAGAGAGGACAAGGCTTGTACAGTTTCATCTGGTTGGAACAGGAACGCTGAGACTGGAGAAAGAGAAGCTGGCTGTGGGGAGAGATGGCTTAGAGGGTTAGTGGAGACCAGATCGTGGAGATTCTTGTAAATCAGGTTTGGTTGTTCCTGGAAGGTTTGGAGTAAGTACAGTTTTTATTTCTCTGCCTCAGCCATAATTCAAGTTTAGTTGCCTAGGAGGAATTCTTCATCAACTAACAAGCCAGCATTTACTGATGGTATGCTTTGGGCAGGGCCTTGTAGCGAGAAATGAACATAACATTAAATACGGGACAGGCCCAACTTTTAAAATCTCCCCGCAAGCCATCAACACACAGCAGCTTATCAAATCCACAAAAACCTGAGGTTCATAGTACTGTGCCATGTGTTAAGTATCGAAGGGGAGATGGTCCACCTTTCAGAATTGAATTAGCCTGAGTGTATATTATTAAGTCAACTGAATGTTCTGAATTTGAGGCCCCTTTTGGCTCTGAACTCCATCTAAGTCCTGATTTTTTCTTAGCTGACCTACTACTCCTAAGAATTTGATTCACTCTCCCACTCTACTTAGCTTCTGCTTTATCTCCAGGCTGCTGCATCTTGACTGTCACTTTGAAGTCGCTTCCTCTAAGACAATGACCCTCAGCTTCAGCATCTCGACTTTGATACCTGCCCTCCCCACCTCTAGTCCAGGCCTCTTGTCAGATCAGCCTTGCCAAACTGCCACCCACATCTCAGCATGATGGGTACCTATGGAAAGGGTCATGACGCTCAGCTTCTCTCGCACCAGCTTGACTATCATACTTTTCTGGAGGGGGGTGGAGCGGCAGCATAGGACAGACTGGCAGTACTGAGTCAACTCCAGAAATTTCTTCTCCAGCTTTCCCTGGAAGATGGCACTCAGTGTCTTCCCATCAATGACCAATCCAACTTCTGGAGCCGCAGTTCCTGAGGCAGGGGGTGTTGGCTTAAAAGGCAGATGGAACCCAAAGAGCTTGTGGTCTGGCTTCTGTGGTCCATGAAATTGCTTTACTTCTTCCAATGCACTGTTGAGGATGGACTCACAGGTTTCCTATAAAGAGTCAGAATACTAAATAGAGTATTAGTAGGCAACATTTGAAATGTAGGTTAAAAATCTTATTTCATCCTTTAGTAAAATAAGTATAAAACTCTACCACTATATAGACTACCAAGGAATCATCCTCCAAGCTTTACATTTCTCTACAATATTTCAAATAGCCCCAAAGCAATATTAATTCGGGATCAAATAAAATGGCCAGAATAGGAGAGACTCCTTGGGAATGGGAACAGAAATAGCTCAGCAAGATGGGGACTGATACAGGGACGGTATGACACTAACAGGATGGTAGATAGTGACAGCATGTCATGTCTTACAAGCCATTTCAGTTCTTTGGTCCTCCAAACATCCCTGTGGGGCAGGTAAGGTGGGTATTACCTGTTAGCTTAGAGATGAGGAAACCGAAACAAATCCTTAGTGACTTGCCAAGGTCATCCAAGTTCATATGGGAGGCAGATCATTACTACTTGAATTGTGGCTGCTTAGTTGAAAAAAATACATTGACTGCATGTTTATCCCTTGGTGTGACTGTGTTGGTCATGTTGGTTACTACTGACATGGCTATGAAAGTCTGACTGATTTAAAAAGAACTTACTGTTTTTTTCTGATGTTTACCTTGAAACTGTACAGAAGTTATTTCCTTATATCATCTCTCTTCTTTATTACTTTTGCTTATATTGAAGATAAAGGCAGATTTTGGTCCTAAATATCACTTTTACATAAAGGTAGAGAAAAGTTGTGGTGGTCAACTATATTACCCATTTCATTACCATTGTTTTGTTCACACGGTCTTTATTTAGCAGTGTTCTTTATCCATGGCAAGGGAAGAAACTTTTTCATTTACTGTAGTGCTCAAAAATTCTTCTAAAATTAACTTAAAAATGCTCAAAGTGAGTCAATTTAAATAAAATTATTAAATAAATGTACAGGTAATATGTGGATTTAGGCAAAAATTGAGAGGGTTGTTCTGAAATGACAGGCCTATGGACCATGGATCTAGAAAGCTTCTGAGAATTTTGGAATAATTTCTTTTGGCATAAGTAGAACTGCAGTTCATTATTCCAGAATCTTCCTTTAGGAAACTGAGTGCTGCAAGCAACAGGGTGTGCACAGAAAGCAGAGGGGCCCCACAAAGTAGTTCAAAGAGTGGGTTATACATATCTGCGATTTTTATTTTGGGAAGAGATCAAGAGAGTCCTTGCTGGAAGTTGGGGCTGGCACAAATTATATAAATTCCTCTAATACATGATTGCAGCAAGTCACTGGATTTATAAGCTTCAAAGTTAAATCTCTGAATTTACTTATTTCAAATTTTCCATGTAAAAATCACAGTAGCTACCATTCATTTAACATTTAGCATGCATCAGGTATGGCAGGCGGCCTCTAGAATGGTTCTCAGGGATCCCCACCTTTTGGTATTCATGCCCGAGTGTAATCTTTCCCCATGAGTGTGGGTGAGACCTAGTGACTCTAAAGGAGAGAATTCTGCAAACGTGGTGGGATGTCACTTCCAAGATTAGCTTATAAAAAGACTGTGGCTTCCAATTTAACACTCTTCACTTTCCCTTGGTGGCCTGCTCTGGGGGAAACCAGCTGTACTGTGAAGCAGCTCTATGGAGAGGCCCATGTGGTGGGGAACTGAAGCCTGCTTACAGCCATGTCCATGAACTTGGAACTAGGCCTCCTCTTACAACTGACAGCTTGACTGACAGCTTGACTGCAACCTCCAGAGAGACCTCAAACTAGAGGTACTCAGCTAAGCTGCTCGTGGTTGCCTAACCCACAGAGACTGTGGGATAATAAAGGTCTGTTGTTTTCAGCCACTAAGGTTTGGGGTAATTTGTTAACTAATACAAAGACTGTGCTAATAAGTAGTCTTCTTCTATGACCTTATTTAATCCTCCCAGTAGTCTCTGAAATAAATCTACTTAATCCCTATATTACAGATGAGGAGAATGTAATTCAGAGAGGGATGGTATCTGGATCACATTAAGCCTTCAGTATATGTTAGTAACAACAATAATTATTGCTGTAATTAGTTCCTATCTAATACTGTAGTCTCTTCTACAATTCCTTGACAGATCAACACTTCCAGGCACGGGTAAGTAATTCCCTCATCTTATGGATGAGAACCATAAGGTCTACATAGGGCCCGTGACTTGCTTTTAGCTTTAAGGTACATAACAAAGAAAACAGCAGCCCTAAATCAATTTATAATGAATTAGGCAGACTAAAACCCTTGGACAAAGTATTCACTGAATACATAATTACACTAAACTGAGGTCTTAAATAAATCAGATTTAGAATGGATTTCCTCAGTTTCTGGCTTAACATCATCTATACACCCACCACTTTTTCCCAGGTAAGGGGATGAGAAAAACTAATCTTACAGGCGTAGTGGGCCCAGGGTGTGGGCAGGACCCAACATTCAGACACCATCTTGGAGGGTCCCAGACAGCTTCAACAGAGTTGACAGTGATGGAACTAAGTATAGAATGTGTCCCACTGTACCTTAGGAACTTTGGCTAATTAATCAACAAACATCTTCACCTTCCTACATGAATGCATTGCTTTTAACAGAACCCACAGAAGCCCACTCCATCCCCTCTGGCTGGCTGGCTGACTCAGGTTTGCTGATGCCCTTCTGGAATCACCTGGAGTGAAATGATCACTGCAAACAATTTCCATTGCAAGTGGGGCAGGCAGACATCAACACTATTATGGAGACCAAACATTGGAGCAAGCTACACATTACTTCCCTAAGTATAATATTAACACCAAAGACTTCCCCAAGATTATTTTCATTTTGAAAATTCATTGGGGTTTTATTTAATCATAGTATAATCTGTGTACCTGACAAGAAAGTAAATGATTTTTCCAATTCATCTAAAGAGCCTCAAGCATTTTTCATAATATATACTATTCTCCCAGATTTCTATTCTGGGTCCAGGTCAGTCTCAGGCAAGACTGAAAGAGGGAATTCAGCAGCCTGCCTGATTCCTCTTTCCTTGTTATTTCCCTTTCCTGTCTTCCTCTCTCTTCTCCATCTTTCCCCATGGAATGCCCCAATCTCCAGGTGCACTCCACCTGCCGCCCCCTGCAATATGGTGATTTTCTTGCTCCCTTTTTATAGGAGCATACCTCTCAACACCTACTTGCATATTCATCAGCCCCTAAAATGGTGACTTTCCTTTCTGTAGTTTGCAATGTGAAAATTGACTTTTTTCTCCTAAGTAGAAAATTATACTATAACTTTGAATATGCTCCTTCAGATCCTGTCTCAAATCTCATTCCCCACCACCCACAACTTATTCGGATTGAGAACTGCAGTTTCAGGACTTGGCTTATCTCTCTCTTCCATCCCATCAAAACATACTGGTATCATTCCCTTCAGATTTCATTTGGTGGCAAACCAGTTTGGCATAAATATGGGAGCTGAAAATTTAAATTCAGAATAATTTCAGTTTACCTGGGGCCTTTTCAAGAAACGAGCTAACCCAAAATTCAAGAAACTAACAGTTAAGGTTTTGTGAACAAAGAGTGTAGTGTGATGCAATTCGTGCTGGCCTGGCAGGAGAACATTGGTCTAGACTTAGTTCTCTTTCTGGAACTGCCAGGGTGACCCTGGGCAAGTGAATTAACCCCAAGTGGTCTTCAGTTTCCTCATCTTTAAAATGGAGAGATTGTGTCAACAGTGGAATTTGGGAGATCCAAACTTTTCTAAGACATACTACTAGATATAAATAGACTACTGGTCAACTATGTGTGGGGATGAGTGGGAGGATGTTGGAGCAGATGACTTCTAGGATCCTGTGAGCTCCAAGTGATGTTTTGGGGTAGGGCTCTTTCTGGGTGAACCCAAATTTCACCCAGAAGTGTGTCTCCTGTTGGTCTTAGGGGCTGCTCTGCACTTGGACATCTGGTTCTTACTTTGGCCTCACCTGATTTTCTGTGTTAATGGAATAAACAGTATCTGCCTGATCTAACAGTCTGCAGGAATAGGCGATATTGACTGCTGTCTCCTGCTTATCTCCGGTCAAGACCCAGAGTTGGATTCCGGCCTCCCGCAGAGCGGCGATTGTGTCTGGAACTCCTTCCTGCAGCCGGTCTTCGATCCCAGTAGCTCCTGGAGTGATCAAACACACCAGAGTTCACATTTACAGTGAAAAAAAAAAGCTGCTTAATTTCCCCAAAGCCCTGTCAAGCTGGACAATGATTATTAAAATGTCTTCCATGTTCAAGGCTATGCTTATCACCAGAATAAGACAGTGAAATAGACAGAGCTGATCCCTACCCTCTCGGAGTTCAGAGCCCTGTTGAATAAGGATTTTTAACTGAGCTCTATGACGAAAAAAGTCAAGGGTGCTTTGGGAACATATACCAGGAGACCCAAACTTCATCTGGAAGGTCAAGGAAAGGCTTGGTGAGGAAGTGCCACTTAAGCTCAGAACTGGAAGGTGAAGCGAGAAGTGGTGAAGGAGGGGAATTCCACGTAGTGGGATCAGAATGTACAAAGGTCCAGAGGTCAGAGTAGAAGAAAGGGAGACAGAATGGGGTGAGAGAAAGTCAGGAAGGGAGGTAAGGCTGCTGGGTCATGCACAGCCTTGTCAGGGCATTAAAGGATTTGGAATTACTTGGTAGCAAAGAAAGCTATTAGAGGGAGTTAAGTTGGAGAGTGACAGGATCAGTTCTGAGTTTTAAGAAGATCATTTTAGAGAACAGATTGGAGATTGGAAGAAGAATGAGAGTCAGGGCTAACAGTTAAAGGCTGAGTTGATGGTGGCCTGAACCAGCCCAGATTCAACAGTGGAGAGGAGTAGAGAGAAGTGGAGACAGAAATCTTTGCTCTGGAACTGCTCAGAGGAGAATTAATAGACACTCAGGTTTTGATAATACTCTCGGCAGGAATTAAACATGCATATTCCATAATTTTTGAATGATCTCAAACTTTGCACCAACCCTGATGAATATATACCCAAATTCCGGATAGTTGCTAAGTCATTAAGCAAAAATAAATCTGCATTTAAATTGAGATTCATTTCAGATCACAGACTAATGGCTAACCCATTTCACTTTGGGCAGGAGCAAGGCATTTCATTTCTTTTAATAATCCCAAGTGACGATAGGTTGGCAAAGTAGTTACGTTGGATGCATACTGAAAAGATCATTTCATGCTGGCAACCTAGCGTGAATACAGTGCAGCTTTTCAATGGCATGGCAGTTTCTTGGTAGTCAGATGAAATTTCTTCCCAGCCACAGCCCTCTCCTTCCCAAACCACCTTGAGAGAAGAGAAAACTTTCTACCCCAAAATGTGCCTGTTTTGCTTTTCAGGCCCAAATGCACAGGTAAAAAAAAAAAACCGTGAAAAGTGATGGTTCGATTCTTATCTTTTCCCTCCAAGGGTTAGTCTGGAAAGTGAGACTCTGAAGCTGATTTATATTACAGAGAAGCAGAGTGGAGGAGGAAGGAGGAAAAACACATTTATTTGTGTGAAAGAGAAAATGAAACAGGAAGGTTGTGGAGGCTTTTCACAGCCAAAGAAGCGGACAGGTCCTGACACGTGTCAGCACCAGCCGAGGAGCGCTTCTCACTGACCAGATTAGAGTGCTCCCTGAAGCAAAAGGAACCTCAGGGGGCGAGAAGGGGGCCAGATGCCCTAATGGAGTGACATGCCCATGGCCCTGGGTAGTGGGTAGAGCTATCTGGCCCAGCTCATCTCTGGCTCCCTTTAATGAGTTCTTGCGGCCAGCTTCCAGCTTTCAAGGGCACTGTGGAGGCATTGCCACAGGCCCTGAAACACCTGCAGTTAGAACATGGGAACCCTACAGCCGGAGACAGGGAGCAAAACCACTGCTCCCTCTGCTTGCCACCCATCCTTCCAAATCTTGCTGCAACCTTTTATGTAAAGGTGCCACCGTCTCTTTACAGGAACCCTGGGTCTTTCCCCTTATGTCCTTGCCTGAGAGCTTGGAGGATATGATGTATCCAGAAGAGAAGCTAAGGCTCAGAGCTGGGCACAGAGCTTTCTCACCTGCAGCCCTTCAATCAGCCCTCCCCCTGCCTGGAACATTCTCTCCCTTTGCTGACCAGCTCCTCTCCAGTGCTCAGTTCCGCCTGCCTGCTCTCTCCTTGGCCCCAGGCTAGGTTGGTCCACCTTCTACTTTGTGCTTCCATCCCACCAGGTACATCTTCCAGCCCAGCCCCATCATGCTCTGTTGAAATTAGTTGTCTAATTATCCAGTTTTCTTTGTAGACTGAATTCTGGGGGTGGCAGGACGCTGGGCCTGTGGCTTTTGTTCCTGTTACAGCCCCAGTGCCTATTAGGTGCTACTTGGCATCTAGTAGGTGCTCAATAAACACTTGAATGAACAGAGGGGAAACAACCAAGCTCCTAGGCTCCGTCCAGCAGGGAGTGTCGGAATGCTCCTGGGCATCTCAGGAAGCTGCATGTGGAGTCTGTGTTGACGATGGGCACAGCCATCTGTGCCAGATGTCTAGAAGGGCACCCCAGGGAAGGCTCCTAATTGAGACACATTTGTAGCAGTGTCAGCATCAGGGATAAGAGCTCCCTGTCCTGCTCACAGCATTCCTTTTCTTCATTTAACAGTGACTTATTTTTAGCTACCGAGTAAGGTGAGTTGATTCTCCAGATGCTGTGCCGTCTGCATTAGAAGTTCATCTCGGTTCTCAAGGGATGCCTCAGCCTCACGCCAGAAACCGGCCCATCGCTGGAAGTTCTCTTCACTTATGACCTATGGGACAGGAAGTGGCCAGTTCAAAACTCTGGGTGAACTCACCCCCTCCCAAGCACTGGGCCTCCTGTCTGAGGTTTATAACACACTTAGAGGGGACTTTCTCCTCCATGTTTTTTTTTTTTTAAAGCATGAACCAGTGAAGGGTTGACCCTCAAGTTCCATTATCATCAAACATCTGTGAGCCCCTACTTCTGCCCTGGGCACTGGAGATAACGCAGTACTCAAGACAGACAAGATCCCTGTGTGCCTGGGCTTCTGTGCTAGTAGAGGCAAGAGACATGAACCCAGGTAAATAATTTAAAGCAACAGATTGTTTTAAGGAGTCTATATGGAAAGTAAAGAAGGTGATATGACAGAGTGTGGCTGGGTAGGAGCATAGCTGTGGGAAGGGGCTATTATTTCATTCATATCTTCAGGTTTCTTAGACGGGGTGACATGCCAGTTGAGATCCAATGATGAGAAGTGTGCAGTCAGGGGAAGGGCAAGTGCAGAGGCCATGAAACAGCAATGAACTTGGATTTCTTTCTGTCCCTTGGACACACCTGTTGGCTAAAGGTTGGAGAGCCACGTAGAGAGGCAGCATCAGTGAGGCTGGAAAGGCAAGCAGCCAGATCTTGCACAGCCTCACAGGCTGCTGCTCCTCCAGTTATTGGAGGTCCCCAGTAGCTGGACGAATCCAACAAGAGGGCATATCTTCCTCCCTTAGAGTCCCACAGCACTGTGAGCTCCCTCTGTAGGCATTACTCACATACTGTCTTTTATAGCAATGAATGATTCCTTTGTTCAAGCATCAAATACCCCTTGATTTTCCCTCTGCATGGGGCACTATAGGAAAAATCAAGGGGAAACATGTAGGGCTTTTGTCCTTGAGGAATTCAAGTCTAATTAGATGAGGCAAAAAAGGCATACATAATTCCAATGGAAAATAGAAGGTGATAGAGTATAATTATAATTTATAGGGTAGTAAGCTCTGGTCACTCTCCTAGACACCTTATATGTGTTACTTTAGTGATCTCCAACCATCTTTATGAGGTAGAGTGCATTAACTAGCACCGTATTACAGATAAGAAAATGCAAAACTCAGAGAGGTGAATAAACTTGCCAAAGACCACATAAGTGTTAAGTGGTGAGATTGGGACCTGTACCCAGGAAGGTCTGACTTTAAAGTGATGTTCTTAAGCATGATAAAAGAGATGATGAGCTCTGGTGATTTAAGGAAGAGAAAGCACTTCTAAGCATCTAGGAATGTGTGCCCATCTTAGCTCCCCTACCTGGTTTTAGGTGCCTTATTAGATGCCCCTGCTCTGGGGTTCATGTCCCTCTTTGCCTACCTCCCTTGCAGGGACTGCAAAGTCAAAGATCTGCAGGCTGTGAGGTAGATAAACTATATGACCTTATGCGGGCCAAGGGCAATACAGTAGGGACTGTGACCAAGCAGGAATGCAGCAAAATGGATCCCTCAAAAAGGGATCAGCTGTAACACAGCTCAAGTTATTTGCTGCCATTCAAGAATGGGAACCCAGCTTGCCAGATCTCCAAATTTTCAAGGAAACCAGTAATCTGGATTTTTATGTGATCACATAAAATCTCCCAAATTTCAAATCTAGGCAAATAATACAAATTTTAAAAGTAAACATTGAAGGCAAAATTATGCCATTATAAAATTATTTTATGAGTTGTAGGTTACAATTATAAATACAATGAAAAGCAAAAAAAAAAAAATGACAAAGTCACTCTGATATGGAACTTTATCATTCAGATTTATGCCCCAGGAAAGTGGTCAAAGTCATGCGTCTTTGTGGTGAGCTAAAATAGCTAATTTTGAAAATATTCAAACAATGAACATTAAGGGTCTTCTAAAAAGAAATAGAAAAGACAGAATCAGGGTGGAAGCCTTTCAGCTACTAAGCGATTTGTCCTTACCTTCTTGGCGATGCACAGTGTTCGAAGGCCATCTCTTGCATACAAATCTAGATGCTTCTGGGTCCGGGCCCAGATTTTCCTCACCTTCTTTTCCACATCAGTGTCAGTTGCTGTCAAATAGTCATTGTTCCCTATGAGGTCACATACACATGCTTAGGGATCTTGTTTTCTAATGCTCTGGAATCTTTAAAAGGGGGAATCCCCTTACAGCATGCCCCAGGATCATGGAGGAGCTCTCCTGGAGGGCAGGATGCCCTGGTGGTAACTTCAGAAGTCCTTAAATTGTCTTCTCTCTTGTGTCTGATCATCAAAAGCTTGGCTGAGAGAAGTACTATTTAAGGAAGGTAGGTGGTTTAAGGTATTGTTCCCAAACACCTGTTTGTATCAGAATCACCTGTGAACTTAGATAACAGAGTTCCCCAGGGTGCAGCTGAAGCGCTGCTGAATCAGGGGAGCAGAAGTCTGCATCTTTGCTACCTAAGGTGTTTTCCACGCAGCCGGTTTAGCCCCAGATGATCAACTGTTTGCCAAGTCTTAGACATACTACCCATCACCTTTTCTGTCATCTACTTCAGTCCTAGTGTCAAGTGTGGGTCCTAAGATGGCACAGAGCTCAATCTCATTGCTAAATTCTTCACCACATCGGGTTTGCTGAATTAGGCTTTCTTTCTCTGAAAGAAATGGTCTTAGAAGAAGTATTTCTTGCATTTCCTATAAATCTAGTGTGAAAAAAAATTCATTGTGTTGCTCAGAGTCCTCTTTACAAAGTCCTACATAACATATTTCTTTAAGAAGAAATTTATCTTTTTCTCTTGAAATTCGGCCTGGGTTGGTGGGTATGGGGCAGGATCGGCACCATCACCACTTCCTTTGGCTAAGACATCACTCATGTCCCTCATCAACCACTGCACTTTGCAAAGCTGAGCTTGGAAAAAGCTTCAGGATCCCAGGAAAAAAGTTTTTACCAGGGCTAGATTGAGGTCTTTAGAGACCCTAAGTAGTAGACGGATTTAGTCCACCTCATCCATCCCTTCATTTAATGCAAAATTAAAAATATAATTCTTAACAGTAAAGTAAGTGTAAGGAAGTCCAACAAAGCTCTGATTTTTCCTGTGATGCTATTCTAAGGTTTTTGAGGCCATATGAAAATCCTTCCAAGGAATATTTTCTGGTTTTTCAGCTGCTCCTGTTTTCTTGGTCTCTGTACACTGTCTTATTGAGCACTATCTACAATATTTTTACTTTCAAAGATGTCAGTGACTGAGATGAAATCCCTTTGCCTTCTGCCTGTGTGCCTTTGAGTTTACATTTTTGCTCAGGCTACCAGCATCAAACTGAATGCTCAAACACTGTAAATATATTAACCCCTGAGTTATTTTTTTTTTGTCTCCTTCTCAAAGCTTTGCTTCTCAATTCTTAGAGTAACCATTGTATATGTGTCTTATTGGAAGCATCTCCAATCCATTTTGGAATCAGGTGTGGATCAAATGAAAAAAAAACAAAAATAAAACTATTTCCAGAGCAATAAAACCAAGAGCTGGTTCTTTGAAAAAATAAACAAAATAGTTAAACCCCTAGCCAGACTCATTAAGAGAAAAAGAGAATCTACACACATAAACACAATCAGAAATGAGAAAGGAAAAATTACGACGGACCCCACAGAAATACAAAGAATCATAAGAGAATATTATGAGACTCTATATGCTAACAAGCTGGAAAACATAGAAGAAATGGACAACTTCTTAGAAAAATACAACCTTCCAAGACTGACCAAGCAAGAAACAGAAAAACTAAACAGACCAATCACCAGTGATGAAATCGAATTGGTAATCAAAAAACTACCCAAGAACAAAACCCCTGGGCCTGATGGATTCACCTCTGAATTCTACCAGACATATAGAGAAGAAATAACAACGATTCTCCTTAAAGTTTTCCAAAAAATAGAAGAGGAGGGAATACTTCCAAACTCATTCTATGAAGCCAGCATCACTCTAATACCAAAACCGGGCAAAGACCTCACCAAAAAGAAAATTACAGACCAATATCCCTGATGAACGTAGATGCAAAAATACTCAACAAAATATTAGCAAACCGAATTCAAAAATATATCAAGAGGATCATACACCATGATCAAGTGGGATTCATCCCAGGGATGCAAGGATGGTACAACATTCGAAAATCCATCAACATCATCCACCACATCAACAAAAAGAAGAACAAAAACCACATGATCATCTCCATAGATGCTGAAAAAGCATTTGACAAAATTCAGCATCCATTCCTGATTAAAACTCTCAACAAAATGGGTATAGACGGCAAGTACCTCAACATCATAAAGGCTATATATGACAAACCCACAGCTAACATCATACTTAACGGCGAGACGCTGAAAGCTTTTCATCTAAGATCGGGAACAAGACAGGGATGCCCACTCTCTCCACTGTTATTCAACATAGTACTGGAGGTCCTAGCCACAGCAATCAGACAAAACAAAGACATACAAGGCATCCAGATTGGTAAAGAAGAAGTCAAATTGTCACTATTTGCAGATGACATGATACTGTACATAAAAAACCCTAAAGATTCCATTCCAAAACTACTAGAACTAATATCTGAATTCAGCAAAGTTGCAGGATACAAAATTAACACACAGAAATCTGTTGCTTTCCTATACACTAATGATGAACTAACAGAAAGAGAAATCAGAAAACAATTCCATTCACAATTGCATCAAAAAGAATAAAATACCTAGGAATAAACCTAACGAAGGAAGTGAAAGACCTG
This sequence comes from Smutsia gigantea, assembly GCA_032199065.1. NCBI lineage: Eukaryota > Metazoa > Chordata > Mammalia > Pholidota > Manidae > Smutsia > Smutsia gigantea. Next base: position 4,200 of record JAVSCE010013739.1, on the reverse strand, counting down.
TACTCTGAAAACTACAAGACACTCCTAAGAGAAATTAAAGAGGACACTAACAAATGGAAATGCATCCCATGCTCTTGGCTAGGAAGAATAAATATTGTCAAAATGGCTATACTACCTAAAGCAATCTACAGATTCAATGCAATCCCTATCAAACTACCAACAGCTTTCTTCAATGAACTGGAACAAATAATTCTAAAATTCATATGGAACCACAAAAGACCCGAATAGCCAAAGCAATCCTGAGAAGGAGGAATAAAACAGGGGGAATTACACTCCCTGACTTCAAGCTCTACTACAAAGCCACAGTAATCAAGACAATTTGGTATTGGCACAAAAACAGACCCACAGACCAGTGGAACAGAATAGAAAATCCGAACATTAACCCAAACATATACAGTCAATTAATATTTGATAAAGGAGCCTTGGATATACAATGGGGAGATGACAGCCTCTTCAGCAGCTGGTGTTGGAAAAACTGGACAGCTACATGTAAGAGAATGAAACTGGACTACTGTCTAGCCCCATACACAAAGGTAAACTCAAGGTGGATCAAAGACCTGAATGTAAGTCATGAAACCATAAAACTCTTAGAAAACAACATAGGCAAAAATCTCTTGGACATAAACATGAGCAACTTCTTCATGAACATATCTCCCCGGGCAAGGGAAACAAAAGCAAAAATGAACAAGTGGGACTATATCAAGCTGAAAAGCTTCTGTACAGCAAAAGGACACCATCAGTAGAACAAAAAGACATCCTACAGTATGGGAGAATATATTCATAAAAAACGTATCTGATAAAGGGTTGACATCCAAAATATATAAAGAACTCATGCACCTTAACAAACAGAAAGCAAATAATCCAATTAAGAAATGGGCAGAGGACATGAATAGACACTTCTCCAAAGAAGAAATTCAGATGGCCAACAGGCACATGAAAAGATGCTCCACATCACTAATCATCAGAGAAATGCAGATTAAAACCACAATGAGATATCACCTCACACCAGTGAGGATGGCCAACATCAAAACACAAACAACAACAAATGTTGGCGAGGATGTGGAGAAAAGGGAACCCTCCTACACTGCTGGTAGGACTGCAAATTAGTTCAACCATTGTGGAAAGCAGTATGGAGGTTCCTCAAAAAACTCAAAATAGAAATACCATTTGACCCAGGAATTCCACTCCTAGGAATTTACCCTAAGAATGCAGCAGCCCAATTTGAAAAGGACAGATGCACCCCTATGTTTATTGCAGCACTATTTACAATAGCCAAGAAATGGAAGCAACCTAAGTGTCCATCAGTAGATGAATGGATAAAGAAGAAGTGGTACATATACACAATGGAATATTATTCAGCCATAAGAAGAAAACAAATCCTACCATTGCAACAACATGGATGGAGCTAGAGGGTATTATGCTCAGTGAAATAAGCCAAGCCGAAAAGACAAGTATCAAATGATTTCACTCATATGTGGAGTATAAGAACAAAGAAAAAATACTGAAGGAACAAAACAGCAGCAGACTCACAGAACCCAAGAACGGACTAATAGTTACCAAGGGAAAGGGACTGGGGAAAATGGGCGGGAAGGGAGGGATAAGAGGGAAAAAGGGGCATTACGATTAGCAGATGTAATGTTGGGGGGGCACGGGGAGGGCAGTACAACTCAGAGAAGACAAGTAGTGATTCTATAGCATCTCACTACGCTGATGGACAGTGACTGTAATGGGGTTGGTGGGGGGGACCTGATGAAGGGGTAGTTTAATAATCATAACATTGCACATGTCATTGTAAATTAATGATAATAAAATAAATTATATTAAAAAAAAAAACTATTTCCAGAGCAGCTGGGGTGGCTGTTACCCAGGGATGCTGTGCCCATGTCTCCCCTGACTCAGAAACACTGAATTCACCTGTCTGCCAGAGTCCGGGGATGAAGAGACCTAATTAGCTCCCTTCCCATTTTAAACACTCATCAGTGCCCGTGAACCTCTTGGCTCTGATCCATATCTGATAATGCAGGAGGTGCAGGGCAGCCCGGGCAAGTCTAAAGCTTGGCTGGAATCTACTATCCTGGGAGAATTGTAGCCCCATAACTGTCTTTTCCTTGTTAGTAATCAGGAAGCGGCTGCACACTGATTCGTGCTGCTCCCAAATTGGATGCTGATATGTAGCGACTTTGGAACGTTTTTCTGGCTTGGGACAAGTTTATGAAAATCCATTTGGGGGAGGCCGGGGAAAAGGATGATAAAGAGGGACACCTGAGGCTTCCCAGAGTGTACTGGCCTGGCTCAGAATTCTGGCAGCATGGAAAGAGCCCTGAACGGGGATTTGGGATATCTGGACCTAGGCTTACCACCAGTCAGCTGTACCACCTTTCTTAAGTCACTTCTCTCTCTGGGTTCAGTTAGCGTCTCGCCAAAACTAAGAGTGCGGTCCCCACAGTGTGTTTGCTCTAGGGTATGTTCATAGATGTCCTGGTGAAAAAATTGTATGATGATCCATGTTTAAATGAGTGTGGGAAACTAGAAACTAGAAGAATAAAATTAAAGAGGTCTCTCTATTACACAACTGTCTGAAGTCTTTAATCAGCTAAGGAGCCACGTAATTCCCCAGGCGGAGGAACTTGCTTTGGAGGAGAGAGCTTTTCAGTTGGAACCTGCTGGGCCAAGGGTCACGGTAACTTTATTCCATGCTGCCTCTCAAACTGCGGAGCCCTCCTTCCCCGGAGCCCTGGTGGGGGCGGGACTCACCGCACGCCGGGTCTTCCAGCAGGTCCATGATAACCGAGTCAGCACCCTTGGTGTATACGATGATCTCACTGGTCAGCGGGTGCCTCACAACCACGGACATTCTCTTCCTGACAGAGTCAAAGCCCAGCGTGCAGAGGACATCGAAGGTGAGGCAGGTGCCCTGGGGCAGCCGCACGGTCACCTGCTCGGGCGTCCGGGACAGCAGGGTGAAGCCGTAGGCCTGGGCAGCGTGCACCAGTGCCGCCTCATCGGGGCTCTCGGCCTCGTAGCAGAGCTCGGGGCTGGCCAGGCCTAAGCCTGGGGCCTCCAGCACTTCCTCCAAGGAATCGCCCGACCCAGACCTCAGGCAGTCTCCCTGGTCCCACGTGCTGCTCCTGTAGCCGCCATCGGTGGAGTAACCTTCACTGCTCACAGACACATCGTCTTTCTCTTCGGAGTCTGTGGTAGGCATGTTGGTCCCTAAGCTCTCTCCCAGGTCGGCGTCAGAGGGTGCAGTGGATGAGAATGAGTGGCTGAGGCTCGAAAGCTTTAGCTGCTGAATCTTCTCCAGGGACGTCCCCAGAGCCTTGGCTGAGGGTGGCATGGTGACCTTGTGGTCAAAGGAGGGGAGTGGAACATTACTCTCAAGGTTGGAAAAAATATCAAGCTGTCTTATGGCAGAATACGAAGTTCATTTTGCAGTAAATGGATTATCTGGGTCATCAGTGATTATGGGCTAGTCTTCACCACTCTCTGAGCCTCAGTTTACCCACCGAGACTGTAAGGGAGTTAGGCCAGATATTTCCTTCCAGACCTGACATTCTAGAGATTGGCAATGCTCATTTTCCTCTACCTTTTGGCCATCCTACTCTGATCACAGACAAAGGAAAGAAAAGGAGACAAAAGCCAGATCTGTAATAAGAGTTCACATTCCCCAGTCCCTTGCTGTAGTCTTTTCTGCTTTATCTCTGCAGCAGCATCTCATTCCAGCCTTCCAGCAACTCTTGGGGATGCTATCATTATCCCAATTTATGGATGAGGAAACTCAAACACAAAGAGGTTAAGTAAATTGGCCGTGATAACCCAGCGCGTAGGTAGTAGACCTGCGGCTCAAATCTGGGTCTGACTTCAGAGACTGGGTGCTTGAGCTACACGCCAACTAAAGCCACCCCACTAACTTGAAAATTGAGAGTTGGATGCTCTCTCCCCAAATGGTGCTTCTTCCTTTCTTGAAAATAGAGTTAAATCCTCAGATGACGCTTCCTGCCTCTCAGAGCTCCCTGACGACATCTGATAACTTGGTGACTTTTCAGTGCCTGAAGTGGCTTTTTGGGTGGTTTGGGATCTGGGAGGCTCTGGTTTGGTACCTGGGTCCTGGGTAAACTCTCATTTTCTTGATTTCATAGCCACCAAGTTGTAACATACAATTATTCTCATCAGTCATTCACGAGGGAGCCTGGGTGAGTT